>JALNQA010000009.1:600000-868688 GCA_028456235.1 Ophiosphaerella narmari
TCAGGGATATCTATCTCAGAGGCGCCGCCAAAGTAACTCAGTGTTTCCTCAAACACAGAAGCATCGAAGGCTTGCGAGCCTCCAGAGAGGGCATGATCCAGCCTGCTGAGACTACCGTCGTGTTCAACTGCATTGTGTTTGTTGAGGTTGTCGAGATCAAACACACCCTTTGTGGGATCCGATGAGAGGGAGACTGCGATGTTGGCTAGAGATGTCGCGATTTCGGTGGAGATGTTCAGCGCTTCACCGAAGGCCTTGACCACACCTGGAACAGTGTAATTGCGCCCGTTGCGAGGAAGAATATCGTGGTTCGCTAACGAATTTAACACGGGACAGGGAGACCGAGCATCGCCCTCATATGGCGGATGCCAGTCCAAAAAGTCAACGCTAGCGCACACGAAGGCGACTAGGAGAAGTAACATTAAACGCTTCATCGTGTATGACTGAAGGTTTTGTCGTGCGTGGGGAAATGGTGACGTTGGGATCGGAGAGAGTTTAAGGTATATGCTCGAATAGACTTGAGGTTGACGATGTTGAAGCAAGTTAAGATCGAGGTAATGCTTCTTAATGAGCCTTTTGCGTGATAGTGGGATCGAGAGAGGTGAATCACGTGGCAATGAAGGTGAGAGTTCGGACGAGTGAGAGTCCAATACGTCAAACGCCAGGCCCAGGACCTAATGCTATGTTCAGTGAAGTATCAGCCTTGTTTTGCGATGAATCAGTTGTAGACACAAGGTCATATACACTGTAGCAGAGATTCCCGGGGCGATGGTAACTTGCAGATCGGTGTCGATCGCAATGCTAGAGTAGTGGTTTTCCGCTCAAAACGATGGCCTGCGATAGACGACTGCCATAAGTAGAAAGGCGAATATAAAGGAGATATTGGTCCACTTGTAAAGTGAGGGTTTATATAGGAATGAAGTTAGTAGTGAAAGCGCACGGTTCTGTGGGCCACAGAGGACTGTTTCGTGCACTTGTATTCAACTGTGCAGTCGCCTACACTATTTTGAGGGCACACGCGCGTTGAGCATGGTGATTACTCACATGATTGAGTAAATGGACAGCACATCTTGCTACCTCAGTTGTGGAATGCGCATATTGGTGTCAAAGCCTTCGTAACTAAGAGAATCGACCCAAAGCTCCACGTGTAAAGAAAACCGTTGACTGTGCCACAAGTTTGTGGAACATGTCACGAAAATCTTTGGAACGGTGACCGGATGCCAATAGAAGGCGCGATGAGTTTGCTTCGCTCTGAAGCTGCCCGAGTGATGTTCTCCACGAATCAATGCCCGCGGATTATGGCCACCGGTAAGGATGAGGCGTGTGTACCGGAGGAAAAAGAGATGAGTGTACGGTTGACAGAGTAACCAGAGTAACAGTGTTTGCGGTTGCCTCAATACTGCCTTGTTGGGCTAGGCCGGCACCCTGCATAAATGGAAGTTGCATACCAGAGCAGTAGCTCTCCGGCTCAAAAGAGACAAGGCGCGGCTATCGGTGTCATTGTGACCGTATACAGGCCCTGCCGATGTAGGCGTCCAAGGGAACGACATCTTCCGATTGTTGGATTGGGCTAGTTCTTAGCAAAGCTACCCTGACATCTCAGCAACGGGATGACGATGTGTTCGTGAGAGCCGCCGTGTGCATATATCATTGGGGCGAGACCGATTAATCGACAGGACACCAGCTGAACCTACCTAGGTAATTGGGGTCGGGTGACGGAGACGTGGACAACCAGTGGGACCGAGTCGTTGTCCTACTTATGTACACTATGGAACATGTTTACCACTGATAACTGCTGTAAAGCAACCCAAAAATTCGATAACCTCATCTCGATATTCTCACTAGTAGCACAGTTTAACTTTCTTTCAGTGAACATGGGAGCATCTTTGTGGCGCTCCAAGACATGCAAGCCTGATGTAAGCACGACAGCTGAGCTCCATAGAAAAAAGAAGGGATTCGATCGAGCGTATATCAAGAACATCATTTTCTATCTGTCTTATCTGCGTTCACAGTCGTAGCTACTATATTAGGGTACGAAAACTGTTTTGCGACCTGATACGTTGACTCGCGAGCTTGTTGCTGCTGACAAGGCTACTCGTCAGTGAGATTGGAGAGCCGGTTATAGTACCCGGCAACTTATGTCTCGTTGGTATCACAATTGAAGAACGAAAGCGCAGCGAATCGAGAGACAGCCTTCCCCACCCCAGGAGGCTGGTCGTGGCGTTGTGTGCTGTAACTTTAAAGGCATCGTATACGCCCGTATCCAGTGGAACCAGGATCCTAGCAGCATTGCCAGATCAAAGTTTAGCCATTCCATTCCCTTGCAACGGAAATAATAGATCCAAAATAAGGGTCCACTACATGTGTGTATGTCGCAAGTGAGATGATGAAAACTCAAAACACCAGATCCGAACGGCCTACATGTGTATGTATGTATGATGCTTCAACAAAAGCAAGCCAACCGAAGCGGGTTACAAGTAGCGAGCAGGCTAGGTAATTGTAGGGAAGGGTACGTAAGAGAAGATGAAACGCCGAGTCTTTACCTTGGTAGGCGAGAGGCTTACGAATCAATAAGCGTCGTTTTGCGCCTTGTTTCTTTGGACAGAGAAAGTGGAGCGCCTAGGGAAGAGAAGGCTGGCATATCGCGCGCTGAAGGGTGACAGAGTAGCATGAAGACAGGCTCCAGAGCCGAACAGCCGATGGACACGCAATGCAATCCCAAGTCAAACACTAGGTAGTAGGTATTGAAATTTAGTAAACGTCCAGGCTTGTTTGGTGGTGAAGGGCGGGCTCAACAAGGTTTGGGAGCAATGGGAGCAACTGGAGCATATGCTTGTCAGCCTCGGAATGTCAGGGACCGGTCTGACGCCCATTGCCCATATACGTATCAACAGAAAGCGCCAAGCCATGATGCTGAAGATACGGGGATCTGGGAACTAGCATCCCAACATTTTCTTCGTGTGGTCGCATTGCGCCCCGTATCTACTAACCATGTTTGAGCTTGAGACAGGCTGGCTGCGGATCGCACCAGTCAGACGGGCTGGCAGTGACGATGCAATAGATGGAAATGCCAGCTGAGGCCGACGGTTTCGGAACGCATCCAGTGGCTCGTAATCGGCGACTGTTCGTAAAGTAAACACGTCCCTCCGAGCACTGGCTTGCAAGTGGACTCGGCTCCGCTTGGACGCACAAAGGCGGCTGGGTCCGGTACTTGGCCGCGAGGCTGGAGACTCAAGAGGGCAGCAGCCAGGAGAGAGGCTGCTCGTGCTGATGCAGGCCACGCGCACAGGAGGTGACGGAGCGCATGGGCTGGGGAGATGATGCAAGCCTGGGACGCGAGATTTACTATGCACATAGTCCTACGTAGTAGAGAGATAGCTACAGTAGAGCCACGCGAAAGCTCAAAGGGGAAAAGCATGGCGACCATGACGACCATAATGGCTATGATGGCCATGCCCACAATGCCCACACAACCACTGCTCGCTCTCCCCAGCAAGCTGCAGGTCTCGCTCTCCTGGACTTGCAGCTTTTCACGCCGTGGCGGAATGATCCGAAGCAGGGTTCTGCGGGATCCTCTGGTGCTTTTTTATTATTTGGCCAAACCGGCAAAGAACCCTCGCCAGTTTTGCGCGTCTCACTGCCTGATTCGCCCCGAAGACCAATAAGCTATCAGCTCGCCGCTTCAGGTGGTGGCTGCAGCTCGAGTCGCCCACTCAGATGGCAGAAACAAGGCTGCTGAACTCAGCCTCGTCCGCCTTGCGAAATCGGGATATCAGGCAGAAGGTATTTCCTCTGCCCAGGCCCCGCCTTCTTCAGATCGACCTACAGCCGCATCACGCATCCCTAACTCCCTGCCGGTCTTCTCAATTGCTGCTAAAGCCGAAGAGCAATAGTCGCCGTTGGAGCTACCGCTGACGCCCCACCATTACCAAGGGGAAAACCAAGCTCAGCTCGTCCACAGACTAGACTTGGTCCTCGCATTCCGGGAGCCTTGGAAGAAATTCTGCTGTATACATGCCTCCAACAAGATCAAGGGCCAAAATGAAGAATCAAGCACCTCCCGCTGCCTCTGCCATTGCCCCAGACAGTGAACCGGCTAGGCCTCCGTCCGCTCCAAGAGAAACCGTGGTTGCAGCTCCTCCTATCAACGACACCTCAAAGACGTCTCCAACGTTTCAGACGGCCTCCAAGACTGCCTCTCGCAGGATACTTCGACTCAAATGCCCGGTGTGTACCGACTATCCCGACGGCTTCCGCAGTGAGCATGAACTACGCCGCCATACCAATCGTGTTCACAGAAAAACGCGAAAGGTCTGGGTAACCATTGACACTTCACCCGACAAGACCTTTCTCGCAGGCTGCAAAGCCTGCCAGACAGGCAAGAGGTACAACGAATGCTACAACGCAGCGAGCCATCTTCGCCGCATGCATTTCCATCCGCACAAGCGCGGTGAGCGCAAGATGACGGCGGCAGAGGCTCGACGTGGTGGGAAGCCTGGTGACTTGGATCCGCCCATGGAGGTGTTGAAGACGAGCTGGCTACGCGAGGTAGACGAGATTATTGGAGACGACAACGAGCCACTTTCAGACGATGTGAGCAGCGTGTCCTTACCGCCAGCCCGACTTCAGCCCCCACAGCCGGCTCCGCCACTCAAGGTCGAAGCAAAAGCACCACCAACACCAACAACACCCTCTACGCGCTCTATGGCCATTGAAAGCATCGTGGACAAAATGGAACCCTCTTGAGCCCAAGGCCTGCACTGGGTGGCACACATCTGCATCTGGTCACATACCAGCCCGGAGCTGTGATGTCAGTGTACCTAGTCTTATAAGCAGTAAGCTTACCGACTACATTCGCTGCAGGCGTGCCGTCTTGGCTCAACTCCTCTCCAACGCCCGACCGTCGGTCGTTCACGAATGAGGAGACAGGGACAAAAGTCTGAAAACAGGCATTGACAGGCATCCCTCGCGTTGTGCATCTGAAATGAAGTTGGGTAGGGTCCAGGTCGCTCCTTTCTAAAAGTGTCAAGGTGTACGGCGTTGCTGTGGGGGCCTAAAAAACGGCCAGGAGGAATGTAGGAATACAAGCTTTCACCGGTGACGCGGCAGATAGCAAATAGGAAGATTTATTGAACCCAAGATGCCACTTTTTTGGCAGCGCATAGTATTGCTCCCCAGCCTCCTTGTTCTTCCTACGATAAGACGTGCGCTCGCATTGGTCGTCCAGAAAGGGTCAATGGTGATTTCGGTTCGTGAGGGCGCCGGATGACATTCCAAAATCTCACAGGATATTGGAAAACTGCTCAGACGGAACATGGCCCAACGGCGAGCCATGCATGGGGATTTTTGCAATGTTTTGATCAGGTGTGAAGAGGTGTGAAGTGAAATTAAGACAATTGCAGATCCGGGATCGGACATGGCAGAATGCCCCGAGCGCCCAAACCAGATGATTCCGTTTGCTGCATCACGAATCCTTCGAGGCCACACCTCGCGGCAAGCCTCACATATCATATTCACACTGGGACACCCCTGTTGATGCTGCACTTTTCACACAACTTTTAGCACCCGTTTGCCACTGCCTCTTCAGAGCGTCTGCTGCTTCTACACTTTTCACAGTGCGGCTGATGTACCCTGAGGTCCTCGATCTTCGGTACCGGCGCCTGAAGAACCTTGGGACGCCAGCAAGCGCCTGCTCGCTGTCTTGGCCGCAGACTCAGGATCGACTGGGGCCCACTCTCACAGAACACATTATTGGGCGCTTACGGACTCTGCGATTTTGAAGATGGCCCCCCAGTAACGTGCCTCATAATATTAGCTAACCCTTATATCGGCCATTTCATGCTCGAGGGCTTCGCGCATACCCGCCGAAGAACACCTAGGTATTTTTCCACGGTGCTTTACAGGTAAATTCACGCTTTGGTGGCACGTATTTGCATATGCAATTACATTCTTTGTGGGAGCTCCGGAATAGAATAAAATGCTAGCCTATTGGCCAGTGTGTTAGGTTTATTTATTTGGGGCCGAATAGGCTTAGCATAAGTAAGTTTAGCGGATAGTTTTACAATAGTGCAAAGTAAATATCAAGGAATTATCTAATATTAACTAGCATTATCAACCTAGAGGAAAGTGTAAGGCTGCGAGTCAACTGCAGAGCTTTGAGCCGGCTGCAGGGCTGCGAGCCTGTACGATATATACTGCTCTACTCCAATAATCAACGTTATTGATTATTCGTACCTTTTTGGGTTGTTTTGGCGTAGTAGAGTAGAGCTGCGTTCTTAATAGAAAGCTCTAGGTAGTCCGTAATAGACTTGAAAACTAGTGTATAGGTATATCATCAAGGCATTTTTTGCCTGTTAGCGGCTGTAAACTCGTAAAGCAACCCCTATAAAAACCCGAGAAAACCTAAAAATTACATCCTAATAGCCTTATCCTTAAGTACATCTTGTTAGGAGGTAGCTGGAAGGCAATAGTACTTGCTGTAGGCCACAGGAGATAGTGAAGGGACGACACGTATATTCGGGTAAAGGTCTTGATTGAAAAGTGAATAATACTTGCTTGACTCTTCCCGCAAGTGGGAGGCCTTTTATGCGCTGGCATAGCGCATCGGCCCCGCCTTAGACTAGTACTATGGATATTGGTACAGTTGAGGTCCCAGAGGTCCTGGAGTACCAAAGATCTTGAGATCCCTATGATTTCGGGTATCTCCACCAAGACCCTTGTTACACATCTAAGGTACTCTAAGCGCCTTATAGTGTTAAGGAGGTAGCTGGAAGACAATAGTACTTGCCGTAGGCTATAGAAGATAGTGAAGGGATGAAAATAGTATTGATTGAGTAGAATAGATAATAATATTTGCTAGACTCTGCCTACAAGTACGGGGCCCTTTATGCGCTGGCGTAGCGCACTGGCCCTGCTCTAGACTAGTACTATGGACAATGGTACGTCTAGAGTACTAGAGATCTTAGGGTACCAAAGATCTTAGAGATCTCGACGATCCTGAGGATCCCTGTTACAGTTGGGAGTACTAGAGATCTCGATGATCCCAAAGATCCCTAAAGATCCCTGTTACAGATTAACACGTTGTAGCGGTATACTATAGGACTAGTTAAAGATATAGGTAGAGGTTACGTAGAAGTTACTAGGGTAAGGAGGTAGGAACTATACATAATCCGGGGCTGAAAACGGGTAGAAAATAGGCTGAAAACGAACGTGCGCAGGAGAAAACTAAAGTGCACGGACAGAAAACGACAGGTTTGCAGGGCGACAGCAACAGCTACAGACACTGTACAGAGTGTAAATTTTAGGACAAGGTAGCGGTAAGTATAGCGGTGATTTTCCGCCTAATTACAGGGGGTGCGGGGGGGTATTGCGGAATTCGGTTATGTCTGTTAGTATAATGCTTGCCACAAAAGCCACCTATAAAATTAAAGTCTTCTCGAACAGTCTGGGGCTATAGACGTGGTGAAGTGCTAGGAAAGGTAATATTAGTTCACTTCCACGAACAGTAGTTTTTCGAAATTCAGTCTATAAATTCGTGTCTAGCCCGTTCCCCGTCGCTAGTGCACGGGATTTTGAATTGGTCTAGATTGACGAGAACCTTTGCTAGAAGAGTAGAGCGACGAGGGAACTGAAATCCGACCAAGGTATAAACGAACGAAAAGCTATTACATGAACTTGGTAGAAATAGCTGATAGTAATCAAAAAGCAAAATCACAATATCAGTTCCATTTAGCCTTTCGATCAATAGCTTCAGCCTAACTCAATGGTAGGCTGTCGCTAGCACAGAGGTCAACCGCATCTAGCTAACCACCTGCAAGCTTTGCACCGCCTACCTCGGGTTCACATCCAGCTCACATCCAATGCGTTGAGCTCGGGTTTAGCGAAAGTTTACGCCCAGATTGTACCTATCACTTTGCTAGATGATAAGGTATCCAGTTTGCTCAAGTCCCAATCAGGAAGGATCTGCGATGAGATGCACTTGTGAGCAATTAAAGTTTTTGCACGACCGCCACAGCCGCATTGCTGGCGTCCATCGTCCCCAACAGTTGGCTTTTTCCAAAGCTCACAATCGGCGCACTGACGCTGCGGCATAGCCGTGGTGGCTTATCCATGGGGTCGGGCGCGTAAGGCTAGATTATCCCTGGCGATTTGACGATAGGTTGGAAGCTTTGAACTATACCTTTTACGTCTACAGGAGACCATTACTCGTTTTCGTTATTGTTATTCTTTTACTGTAAGTATGCCTGTGGGCCTACTGACCGCCATGCCGATCATTCGGTCTGGATTCCAATACCAAGCACATTACAAATTTGCTTTTGCCGCAAGCCAAACGTATCGACCAAACGTAATTCGTGTACGAAGTGTTGAACCTGTTGATAATTTCTTTGTAACAATAGTGCTAAACTGGGGTATATCTAGTCTCTCCACCTGCCTAGGTGTGCGTCACGTGGCCGTGTGCAACGTTAATAATAAAGAATGCTCCCGAATGGAGCTGTGCGATTGCGCTTTTGAGCTGTGCGCCACCCTACTCTCTATTGTACAATTCGATAAATACGGAAGATGCAATGCATCGCAATTTCCATGACTCTTAAACCATTATTGGATTGGAAGTGATAGGTCGTGTTAGCCAACTAGATGCGTAAGGGCTATTGTGTCGCTGGTGAAGTTTTAGCTGAAGGGAGTTAATGGCGAGATTTGTTCTTTTGACGGAATGCGGCTGCTCAAAACATTTTTGCCCCGTCTTACATCGCATGTCATAAGTGCTGCTTATTATATTCCCCGTCGCTTGTGGGTCTTGATCGTGGTTTTGTGGCGAAACCATACTCTTCGCTCGTCGATTCGACCTGAATATTTGTTTCTGTGACGATATTGATGCCGTCCATAGCCATTGGCTTGATCATAGAGTCTTGAGACCCGGTTCGTGTTGGACTCAACTCCGCCATTGAATCATGGTATTGGGAGCGAGATGTGTTGCGTCCACGGCGGTGGTCTACTATGCGTGACATCCTATTACTGCCACCAACGATGGTCACTGTACGTGCGCTGGCCCCATTGGCCTCTTTTCCATTCATTGATGTGAGGCCATAGTTCGGAGCATCGCCTGGGCGTGCTGCATCCGTAAGTGTGGCGTTTACGGTGTGGTTGTAATGGCCATTACTAAGTTCATTATTGACGAGAATTCGTCGCGTCAGAGTGTAGAGGAGGGCGTCAATCCAACCACAGGAAGTGAGGAGCGCACCGGCCACAACAAAGAATCCGTCAGGCATAGCTTTACCAGTCATTGCGACCATGCGGCCCACCGCAATAGGCAACGTGAGTAAAACATATACTAGTGGATACATCACCATAAATTTCTGGAAAAGTATCAGCAAATGTGTCGAATGTGAGTTGTACCAGAATACTAACGGTCGCGCGGGTCAACTTGGTAGTGTCATTGTTGATGATGCTTCGGAGGCGGCCACGCAAGTGGAAAAACACATGGCCGTAGAGTCCGATAGTGCCAAACTCGACAACGAAGATCCAAAAGTAATGCAACCAGAGACGTTCCTCCTGGAAGTCGGCTGAGATCCAGCACCAACCACCTGCTCTAGTATAAAAACGGTCTTGGTACATGGCCGGTCCAAGTACAGTCAAGAGGAGAGCCGCAAACCAGATGCCCAAGATTGACACAACGAACCAGATATATGGTAGCTTATAGCCCTTGATAACGCCGAGCCACGTGTGGATTGCGATCGCGAGAACAAAAAATCCGCTCGCAACATCCCCGATATTCAGGAACCAGGCTTGGATGAAGCACGGTGCGGTTGGGGCGACGATTTTACCAAGTCGAAGCCAATGGAAAGATATCGAGAACGCAATCGATTGTTGGAGATCGGCTATAAGCAGGTTGTAGATGAGTATAACGTATTGATTGTAGCCCACATATTCTCTGTAGTGCTTTCGCCACGAAACCAACCGATGAGTGATGAATGCTAGCAATGCCGAGACTGATATTAAACTCATCATGGCGAATATACCGATGGGGATGAGGCCGACGCGAAACACCGGTGTTAGCGAAAATATGCTATTTGGATAGGCGAAGTATCGTGTATCGAGATCCTGCCGGACCTCAGCGAAGGCCATGTCGTGCGGCGCCATATTAGAGGTAGGGTCAAAGGGCGATGCGCTGCTGGCTGAAGCGTCGAAGTGCTGGAGGGCCGGGCTATCACTTCCTCAGATCATTGTGAAAAAATTGAGCAATCAATCGGTTCGTTTGGTGACAGGGTCAGCTTTATCGGTGCTGACCGGAAATTCCGAAGAATCAGTCCTGTAGCTTGACGAGGGATCGATTGGTAAAGGAGTGTGGGAAGCCCTTTGTCCAAGTAGTAGTATTGTGGAATAATTGGAGAGTGTACAAAGAGTGGGCAAAGAGTGGGCCAAGGTCGGGTATTTTCTCCGCGAGGGTTATCCAGGATGTGGGAAGGAACGTTGTGGGCACTGGCGTGGGTTACATAGTAGAAGGATAGGGTAGACTTGTGGAAAGTTAGTACAGTGGAGCCTGGGCGTCTGGGGTCGGCTGTGGAGCTAGAAAAGGAGGGATCATCATAGTGTTTTCTTTGCCAGATATAATTGGTACCTGGCTGCAGAGGTGCGGCATGGGTGGCAGGCATGCTGGATCGCTGAGCACACTACCCGTGCAGGGGATATACATGCATAGTGAATACTTCTAGCGCCCGTTTTCCGGTCTGTCAGGGCTCAGAACGTTCCAGGACGGGTCAAGGTCACAACTTCTGAACGACTCATACTGGCTGATCTCACTATTGGACTCGCTAGTACGTGACAGCCATGCCACACAATGCTCTCACTGGCAATATTGGTAAGGCGAAAATGGGGAAAGTGTTCTCGGAGATGGTAATTATGACAAGCTTGGGGGCAATGCAGATGGGTGGATGAGGGAATACCGCCACCACGTGCAACACGTGCTGCGCCGCGGCAGGGGGGACTAGGGTGTCAGCATTTGTCTGTGCAATACCAAAAAAGACAATGATTGACAGAGCCACAGAGCGGTGCCAGCCGCGACTTGTCCCCTCGTGAGATGCATTGCGCACCGGCCCGATTGTTACATGTTCGCAGCTCTGGTAGAGGCCGCTACAAATACCGGTAGCGATGGGTGATGCTCGTATGGCTTTCGAAGCCGTTGTCAGCTGTCGGCCACTGTACGGTAGTCCCCCTTTTTGCGATTGGCGGTTTTGCGGGGAAGGACAGGACTGCCTACGCAGGCACTTGGGCTCCCTGTCATGCAAGTCCACTTGGGCTGTGGGGGATTCGCGGCTAGGGCTAGGTCGTTGAACAATTATCGAAAAAGGATTGTTAGCAACGTGACAATATCCGCGGCGCCCGAATTGGCTGTTTTCCGAGTCAGCCACAGCCTACGGGGGTTTTGAAAGTAAGGGAAATTGTTTTGGCTGCGAGACGCAGCGTGTCAAGAGCCGTTCGACATGCACCGCGGCAGCATGAAGTCTCATTTTTCCATGTGCCGTCGCTGACAGTTGCCAATACCAGCCTTGGTTCCTCACAGACCTTTTAGAGCACAACACTAGGGCAGCCAGCAGTAGCTCGGCTGGGACTGGCGACATCCCGAACACCTGGCTAACACCAGGCCCGGGGCCCATTGGTTGTCAGTGCTGGGAGCCGGCCCTTTCGAGGGCGCAATCAAAAAACGCAATCAAGTTCGCAGCCACGTCCACCAACAACATCGGCTGGTCCGGCCTGGCAACAACAGCTCTCAAACCTCTGACACCGCGCGGCCGGCTTTGTTCCAGAAGCTCTTCGCGAAGAGGCTGTCATCTATTGTTGGGCATGCACTACCGTTCATCCGCGCCTGCACCTGCATTCGACGATGCGGCCGGATGTTTCGGAGCCCCATGAAACAAAATCTACCAGTTTGGAGGAGAGCTACACCGCTACTAGCCCCATTAGCCAAAGGCGGACCAAGCCCGTGTCGCTTGCCCAGAAAGCACTCGAATTCAATGCGTCCCTGTCACCTCCAAAAGTCAGGAACGCGCGCCCCGATCAGCCAAGATGTGCATGAACATATTACCGGCGACACGCACTGCACCACAAGAAGTTAAAATCCTGGAGTGCCTAGGGCCTCTCGGCCCATCTTGATCTTCGACGCCGTGCTATGTGGAGCCTGGGTATGTCGACAATGAGGTCAATCTATCTCGGTAGGCATCCCAGCAGGCGGTGCAGAATGCAGACAAGAACGTAGCCGAAACCCGGCATAATGTTCTTCGCGTGTTGACTCAGGTGCCATGATTGCAATCCGGTAAAATTGTATTAGAGAGTCGAGACCATCAGGCTGGAGAGTGGCAGGTGCATGCGAGTAAGTACCTCGTTAGTCTGTATCACTAACTCGTGAGCAGCCGTTACCCCACAAGCGTCCAAGACCTAAGCCTTGTGCCAGAACGGCTGTCATACTTATTTGAACTAGGATGGCCCGGACTGAGATTCGATGTTGCATAGCGTCTCATCACATGCTCACCCACCAGTTGTGAACAACACCATGGTTCTATCTTCAGCCTCTGTCCGTTCACACAACTTCATTCATCAATTTTCGTGAGCCCCTATCGATATGCAAAGACGGCGGAAGATGATTGGGCTGGGCGTATGTTGGTGGGCCATTACAGTGCCTAACAACAATCAACAGTAACATTTTTCTCGCGGTAAAATACCTTGTGCAAAGTACCACCAACCGAAAGGTGACACAACATTAGCCGGTCAACCAATTCCAGATACGCCTCCACAATGATACCCGTCTCGTATCTGCGCGTTCACGGCGAGAGCATGCTGTGCCACCGAGTCGTTCCGCGCGTAAACAGTGGTGCTCTCTTCACATCATTATCCCCCATCATAACGAGACTTATATTATCCACAGGGATAATTCCAACGGTCGACCACGTTGCGCCCTTGTTGTTGGTTCACCATAGGTGTCAACGTCCCCGGGGATATTACCTATTGTTGTAAGAACAGTGACGTATCACGTTGAAGAGCCAATTCTCATGACTGATTGGATATATGGCCGTGACACACGATCCCGGTCGTACGTTCTGATGTCTTTCGCCCAGCTTCCATGGTTGACGACACCTAAGACTTCTCAAGCCGCGCTCTACCGAAAACTCGTCCAGTTATACTAGAAGCCTCTAGTTCAACATGGCGATCCGATTTAGTGCAGGCTGATCCCGGGGTGTAACTCTCCAGATTTTCCGGTCGACAGTGTCACGCTACTACCCGCACTCCGCTTCAATGGCAACAGAGTGGAGCAACTCAATCGTGTCTTACATTGTGGTTATCAATGCCAAGACATCCTGGCACAGGATAATTATTTGCCGGTCTCAGGATGCAGGAGGTCGCGTTGACCATGTTGTTTCCTTTCAGCATTTAATCCTCGCATAAATACGGGACCCTTGCACGCCTCTGGAGGCACTCGATGATGTCTCTGCAAGCGGTCTATATTGCTCCGCTGCTATGTCAGTGTTAGCACCATGTTTGATCAGCCCCTCCATCCAAAAATTTGTGTCTGGAGGCCCAATGTATCACCATAGCATGCCATATGTAAACTCAATCTACGCTCGTGGCGACATTGCTGCTGCTGACAAGCACATCTATTGACGGTGTCCAGCAAGCAGGGATTGAGTTGATGCAGCTTCGGCTCGCTTGCTACAAGACTGACACACGAATCAGATGCCAACAGAGTGGTTGAGTGATCTGATGATAGAATCTCGTCGCTTGTTGATGTACATGTTCTAAGTGGTTGGAATTAGCAAGAATGCATTGTGTAAGTGTGCTCCAACTGCTGACGTGCACTCTATGTAGCGTACATGCATGCGGCATCCTGTACTGCTTCAGTTCACGCAATAGTAACAGGGATAACACATATTGGCGAGGTAGAAGCGAATCTATTGGACGTAGGTACAATAGACCGCACGCAGTTCGCACGATGCACCTTTCTCGCTTCTTTGGCAATGTAACAATACAGATGGATTCCGGAAGGCTAAATATTGGCTTCTCGCCTCGTACGTTGCTTCTAGAGGCATAGCATAATCTCGGGAAAAGATCTAATCAGGATTGTTAATCGACTTCTATCTGGCTCTGAAAGACAGTGAGGAAGGGAGACCATTTCATGATGCCTTCAACAATACTCCGATTACTGACGCTATCAGAAATGCGTAGCTTTGCTGATAACGAACTTTTGGTAAGACGGAATACTTAAGCCGCCTTCATCAGGGGGTGTAGTACAACGAAGATTCCAAAGTTGATTGTCACTGTATGCTGCTTCCTCTCATGATTCACGAATTGAGTAGGTTTTCGTGCGTCCCCTGTAAAGATCCTTTGTATTGGCTTTTAGCGGAGTCTTCACGACCGTGAAGGGAGGGAGCAAGCGATTATGAATGCTGACGAGACTGTCGACTACTCTGTTGGCTGGGTGATGTTCCCGTCACTTCAACTTGAAGGAAGTGCTCGAACAATCGCCTAGGTTCTTTAGTAGCAACACTGGCGGCTTGTATTTTACATTTTTTTAAAGAAAACGAGGGAAAGCTCATGTAGACAGCGGTTCTACGGTCAAAGAGGGACGGATAAGACGGATTGATGGTGCAGCCGAACTACCGAACGCTAATTAGGTCATACGCTAGGCCGAATGCGGTACTATGATTTCCAATGTTTGGCGCGTCGCATCTCGTCCACTCACGACCTGGTAGAGCCTCACATTCTCCTGTGCAATAGTCTTTTTAGTAATGTATCATGTACAGGTTCTATGAGGCGCTAATAGTACCACTTCAGCACCACGACCGGAATTAAATGGCCCCTAAAGACGAGCCGACGCGTCCTCGCATCGACAGGGTAAAAGCAGAGCTCAAGTCAACATCCACATGCTCGACTGCAACTGTCGCAACACTCCAGGAACTCCTCCTTAAGAACTCAGAAGAACCTGTGCAAAAGGAAAATGCTAGAGCCAAGACGCCAGGAACGGCGCGGCGGAGAGCCGGGACTGCAACAACTACAGCAGCTGTGGACGTTGTCAAGAAGACTTTGACAGCGCTCTCTCCTAAAGAGAGGTATATACTAGCAACAGAAGTTGCCAATACGACACTCAAGAACCTGGCCGACGCCCTGAAGAACCCCCCGAATGCACTCGTGCAGAGACCGTCCTCCCAATCAAAGCCCTCCTCCTGTGAAGATGCGCCCAAATCAACACGCCCACGTACCGGGCACGTGAAGAGCGTATCTTCATCTAAACTACCGCTGAAAGAACGAGCCGTCTCCCAGATGTCTAATTCGCCTCGAAAGCCAACAATCCGACGATCATCGTCCTTTTCTTCCATTCTGACTACAGTCCCTGATGGTGGTCTGTTGGCGACGGCCGAATGCGCGAGGCTAGCGTTTGGATATCTAGGGACATCAGAAGCTATAGAGCTACTTGGAAAGGATTCACAAGAGTTACAATTGGAAAATGGAATATTGGCTTTGATAGGAAAACTTGTCGCCCTTGGTTTAGACCATCTTGCTATCAAAGAGATGAGGCACTTGAAGAAGAGATTGGATGAATACCTGGGCCACGATGATGATGCACGGCGGCCGGGGAGTAGACTCACCCAGAAGGGCCAGCAGCAGGTTTCTTCGGCGGAGAAGGAGAGCTTGGCATCACTGCTGGAATTTGCATCAATTGAGCCTACAAGTCCTGCCCTGCCACTTATTGTCAATCTCCAGACATATACGCTTCGAGTCATTGCAAAGTTGAATCGACCTCGCATCGTCGAAGCCACATGGGATCATCTTAAGCTCTCCAATCCTTCATCACCTGCGAACCTCCTTCAACACATTGTAACAACAAAAAACACCCAAACCAAAGTAGCAAGGCAGCTAGAGTCACTCGCCCAGACAATACTATCTCTATGTCCGAATATCTCAACTTTACACGACAAGAAACTTTTACAACCATCACCAGAGACCACATTACAACTCCAACAGCTTGCCTTCAAAGTTCGGAAGGACTGGTGGGCTTTAGCGGAGCATCAAGGAAATGTAGCTCAAGAGCTACTTGAGCCGTTCACGAGATGTTTAGTCGCCTTTGCTCGGAAATCGCAGCTTACGCCAGCCAAAAAATACGAAATGGCGGAATTATTATACGTAGACTTGGTCGGTCCACAGTGCAATCTTGGTGCCACGAATGGACCAAACGTGCAAATCAACAAGACTCTAAGCTCACTCGCACAAGATGCTGGAATGCCCGAACGAGCCCTGCGATGGCTGGGAGCTACCAAGTCTACCGATCCTGCCCCGTCTCAGGCGAAGCAGACTGCTCGATTAGTTCGCATCGCTACAGTTTCTGTTGATGCTTTCTTGAAAAATGAGATGGTACCCAACTTGGAAGATAACATTACTCGGGCGCTTGATGCTCTTGAAGGTAGTCTTGGTGGATCCGGCTCGGACTTAGACTCGCTCTTCTTAGAAACCAACGCCTTTAGACGTACTGCAACCAAACTTTTGCTTGCCCACTCTTCCAAGCCTGGTAACACTATTGAACAGAGTCAGTTTAGGCAGCACGCTTTCCGTATGATCATATCAAGTGTTCATTTCTCCGCTAGAGTGGTGGGCGTCAGACCACCCGAAGAGAGGAATGCCAAAGCTCAAGAACGCCATGATGAGCGGATGTGCGTGGTGTCCAAATTCACAAAAAGCATCATCGACTCAGTGTTGGCTTGTTGCAAGGAGGTCTGGGACCCGGAAAACCAATGGAAAGAGTTGGATGTCACGCTCCAGGAGTGTTCGCACATCCTGAATAGATTTGAAGAAGAAAGAAGCTTGGAAGTAGGTGCTAGAATGTTAGATTTTGATGCGATTCAGGCATTGTTTGTCAAGCTCTCAAACACCTACTGGGCTATCTCTTTACAGCTACGAAAGGCAAGGTGTAAGCCCGAGATGATCAAAGCAATGCAACACTCGATCGATCTCGTACAATCAAGATCGCGAGAGTCCAGAGATAGTGGGCATCTCGCCATGAAGTTCGAACAGCTCGGGGACATATTCGAGAGCTTAGGCCGTACAGAAAAGTCACGAAACGCGTTTACCCAGTGCATTCGTGCGCATATCGACTCCAATACATTCCACATCCTTCGGACTTGCGCCACCAAGCAATCCTTGCACAAAATTTTTGACAATGGAGGACCTTTGATCACATTCGCTCGAGTCCTCAAGTCGCATCATCGAAGTTTCCTCAAGGCGACCTTCTTAGGCTCTGATGAGTTTGCTTTCTTTGATGACTTTGATCTTGAACCAGAGGCCCGAGGAGCTATCCTGGAATGGCAACTGAGCTTGTACATACGAACCTTCTCTAAAAATAGACAATGGGATTCCAGTCTGAACTCGTCTATAATTGCTCTCGTCGGGCGCCTCCAAGACCTTTATGTGCCGGAGGTGTATCCCATTCGACGACTCCGGCTGCTTGTCATGCTACTGCAACTTTCTCAAAGCCATGCATACATCCTACCGGACCAAGTCATATCCCAGGACGTGTTAGAAAAAAACCAGGTTGAAGTTTCTGGGACCGAAGATGAAGGCTTGGCAAGATTTGGACCACACCTGAAAGCCCTTTGTATGCTCAAGATATCGATACAGCGGGATCTACCACCCGTGTCGATTTTGCGCGAGTGTTTTTCGACCTGGGAGTCTCTCGTCAACATTGCCAAGTCATGGGAGGCCTTTATTGATCGTGTGGACGACGTAGAGAGCTTGATATTGGATATAAAGGCAGGCGTTGAGTTCCTCAATGCGAAGGGCGAGGAGTATCTGGCTTTGCCAGTGCTACACTTGTTAGTGAAGATTAGTGAGCTACAGAAAGCTGCTGATGCGTCTGAACTTCTTGCAAACCTATGCGCGTTGGGTCTACAATTTCTCCGCCTCGGATATACAGGGAAGTCTGGACTCTCGTTAGCGAAGGCTGAAGCTCTCCTAGGCTCAAAAGCGGTACGGGTTGAGGCCAAATTACGATGGCACATTGCATACGCCGAGTATCTAGCACGGATCGGAAATACGGCTAAAGGGTAAGGCGACCCTGTTGTCACACTGCTGTCCTTGCTGACGTTCATAGTATTTCCATCCTAAATGCCGCTCAAAAATTAGCTGTTGCAGATCAAGATTTCTTAGATTTAGCAAAGCCCTCAACGGCGCTTTCAGGAAGACTCCGTTTGAATAAGGTTCTGGCTGATGCGGCATACGTTCATTCTCTCCTTGCAACTGTTGCAGGTTGTTACAAAGATGCCGCTAAGCACGCGAAACAATGCGTAGCACTCAACAGACGTACCTGGGCAGCGCTAGAATCGAGAGCCAATGTGAGGAAGGCGGCATCTGCTGACGATTCAATGACCGACATTGATGAATCTAGTAAAGTTACATTCGACCCATTGACGTCTATGCGCAACGAGAAGGGCACGCCTCTTGTCGTATCTGTCACCCATGCGGCGCTTGATGGAGCTGACTTTTGGTCTTTGGTACCGACTCTGTACCGGGGCTTGATGCAGCATTCTCAGGTCTTTGCTTACCAAGGGCTATTGCATGAGGCAATTTATGTTGCAGAGCAAGCCGAGAAAATTGCTTCCGCTACCAAATCCCCCACCCTTATGACTGACAATGCCAGCTGGCGAGCGGATTGTTGGGCTCAAAGTGGCAGACCTGATAAAGCTAGGCCAATTCTTGAGGCTCTTAGTAAAGACATGGACCGCAAATGCATTTCTATTGTAGGATACCAATCCGCCCTAGCCAGGGTTTACCACTGGGAGGGTCACTATCATGAAGAAGCAGCAATATATAATGTCCTAGACCAGCTTCTGCGAGACCTGACATCACCAACCTACATCGGATCTCTTAATTCCTTCTCGCCTGACGTCGATACATTAGCTGAACAGGTGTCGCAGATGACAGTGGACATGGTCCCAGCGCAAAAGACTAAGACAACAACTACCACTAGAGGTCGAAAGCCTGCTCTCAAATCTACACAACAAACCACTCTTAACCCAACGAGTAGAGCACGCTCTAAAGTTAGTGCAACAACTAGGGCAAAAGTGACTCCTCTAGCAAAGACCAACGGAGGCGCAGTTTCATCTCAAGAAGTTCCATACAGTGCTGAACAATGCTCTACCTTACACACTTTTCACACTGAGCTGATACATCGAGGCGTTCTTGCAAACCTCTTGCAGGACGACCTCGCGGCCGCATCTACTCTCCTTGCACAGGTTGATAAAACCCGAGACGATGAATCCCAAGATTTGTCTCACGTATGGGCCACATTCAAAATGTCACTTGCGCAGAGTTTTAAACAAATTGCCGAAAACTTTGATGTGAATACGCTACCCGAATCAACAATAGCATTTCCTGCTATTAGTCTCGAACGAAGGCTATCTGAAGATCCTACCTTAAAGCGAACCACTGTTGCTTTATCAACAGCAATGAAAAGTAATCGCGGGAAAACACAACAGAATGATTTTGCAGAGACACTATGTAGTGCTCGGGATCGACTAGTCGAAGCACATGCATTTTCGGCCACAAATGGACCAAATTACATGTTTCAGCAGATTTCAATGGCTCTGGGCACTGTCACGGTCTTACTATCCGCGTTCACTGGGGGAAAATTGGGCGGCTCTCTTCATCCGCTGTATGCGGCGTACATGGGAGGTATGTTATCACTCTGGACTTGCCACTAGAGAAGCTGACGAAAAACAGAGGCGCCGAAATCGAATGCGCTGAGGCTTATACAAGAGTCTGTCGATGCAGAAAGAGAGCAGATGTCGCGGGATGAATGTCTACAATGGCCTTCAGGATCCCCCCCAACGTTTGTCCCGTCAACAGTGGCAGACTTCCAGAACAAGTACATTGATGTGATCCCGAAGACATGGACCGCGATATCCCTTGCCCTGAATGACATGCATGATGAATTATATATCACGCGCTATGAGAATGGCTCATCTCCATTTCTGTTGCGCCTGCCGTTAGCTCGACACGCTTCTCGTGATATGGATGAGGAAGAGTTTTCCTTTGAGGATGGCAAGCGAGACTTTGATGAGATCATTGAACTCAGTGACTTCAGTACACGAACAGCTAAAGATATGACCTCAAAAGAAGCTCGACAACAATGGTGGACTGAGCGAGAAGCCTTAGACACCCGACTACACGAATTGTTGCTCAACATGGAGAACATATGGCTCGGCGGTTTTAAGGGCATCTTTTTTCAGCATGAGCGACAGCCAACTCAACTTGCCCGCTTCCGTAAGTCTTTAGACAATGTCCTCGACCGGCACCTCCCTTCCCGTCAAAAGAAAACCCAACAGAAGAGGTCCATGTTGGACACCAAAGTCTTGGATCTCTTCATTGGCTTAGGAGACGCTACCGACGGAAAGTTAGACCTAGATGAGGCGCTCATGGACCTTATCTACTTTGTTGTTGATATCCTTCACTTCAATGGCGAACGGAATGCCTACGACGAGATTGACTTTGATAGCATGGTTGTGGAAACACAAGAAGCTCTGCGAGCATACCACAGCGGGTTTTGTCCGACAACCCAGGCCACGCAGCACATGATCTTGATCTTGGATAATAATCTACATGGCTTCCCGTGGGAATCGCTACCTTGTTTGGAGAAGCTCTCTATTTCCAGGCTGCCATCGCTTGCCGCCCTCCGCGAACGCATAATTGCTGCTAGGACATCTCTTGATGAGCAAAATTCTGCACCTGGACATCATATCAGGGCCGAGGCTGGAGGTACAAGCATCCTAAACCCTTCCGGCGATTTGTCCCATACCCTCAAGACACTGAAGCCTCGTTTAGATGAGCTGCATGGACATTGGACACACATTGCAAACCGTGCACCAACTGAGAAAGAGTTCGAAGACTCTCTCCGCTCCAAAGAGTTACTACTCTACTTTGGGCATGGTAGTGGTGCACAATTTGTCCGCTCCAAAGCTGTTCGCCGCCTCTACCCTGGTTCACAGGATGAGCACAATAACAAACCTGGCTGTGCGACAACATTTCTCTTTGGCTGTTCTTCTGTACACCTCACTGAAAATGGCATCTATGAACCGTCGGGTATGCTTTCTTCATACCTTACCGCTGGTGCACCCGCTGTTGTTGGCATGCTTTGGGATGTTACAGACAAGGATTGCGATCGCTTTGCTGTTAAGGCAGGCGAATTGTGGGGATTATGGCCTGAGCCACAAGAAGAAGTTATTCTACCTGTTCCACCGAAAACACCTGGACGCAGAATGAAGGGTAAGGGTCGAGTGGCGCAATTAGTCGACCAAGCGGAGGAATCAAGAGGGCCAAGCAGTGCAAAGAAAGGAAAGAAAACTAGGACCATGTGCGATCACGCAGATCCTATAGATGATCGACGACGAGGGCTGGGCTTGGATGAATGCGTCAAAGAGGCTAGGAAAGCCTGCGTGTTGAAATATTTAAACGGGGCTGCCGCGGTTGTATATGGAATACCGGTGTACTTAGAATAGATGGGTCTGAAGGGCTAGGCAACCATAAGACTGCAAAGTTTTTGATAAACGAGAAGGAAATTACGGGTTTGACGTTCTAGTCAGACAAACCCCGGCTAAAATTGGTTCCAAACACCACGATGCACAACGCAGCTGGAGAACTCGGCACTCGTTTACGATCCCACCTGCCCTGGTGCTCTGGTCACTCGGGACAGCTCACAATTTTGCTCTTGGACAGTGCAACATAATTATCTACAAACAACCGCGCGCATCGTGATACAGTGTCAAGGTCGACCGTGACAGCTCTTCGCCAATGACTCTACAATTGGCGCGCAAATTCGCACGATCTCACCAATAACGGTAGGGTCTAGATGTGCCTGGCTGTGCATACTCAAAATTCTGCCTTGACCGGTGATAATCCGGGATATAGCGCATAACGGCACTGCGTGAACAGGGCGCCTGATTTTTGAGACGGGGCGCAGCGTTTGGGGGCGCCTAAACACACATCTATACATATGAAGGGAATGCACTCAAATTCATCTCCTATCTTGCTTCTAGTAAACGGATTATCACAAAATATCCACCACACGGCAGTCTTTGGCTGACGGATCTACCCTATTTGCACCGCCATACCTCGATTTGGCGCACCATGGCTCTGAGTGCGCTCATCAACTTTGCTCTTCGGGGCTTCCAAGTGCTCTTTGGCATCATCATCCTTGGTCTCTCAGTCACATTGGTCAAATCGATTCACTGGGGCGATATTCCCTCGAGCATAGGTTACGCCGCCTTTGTGGGCGGTGTTACCATCGTCGCAGGACTGGTCGGAATAGCAGCAACATGGGCCTCGTTCTTGGAAGGATGGATCGGAGTTATTATTGATGCTGTCCTAGCAATCATCAACATTGCTGGCGGAATTGTAAGTCATTTGATACGACATTCAAATGATAATCATCAGAGCTAATTTATTCATCAGACAATGACACTGAAGCTGGATGGCGTGAAGTGTAAAATCGACGAAAATGACTACAAGAACGTACTCAAGTTGGTAAATGATATATTTCTTGGAGGTTGCACGGGTAGAGGCGAAAACAAGATCTGTTGGCTTCCAAGTGCATATTCTAAAAACGAAAAAAAGGGCAGGGAGGTGCTCTTGGGACATTGCAGAGAGTCACAGGCAGATATGGTTTTTATGTACCTCACAGCTGGCGCATTCATTGCCAGTGCACTAGTTCTGTTCTTGCGTAAGCGGAAGGGCCTATAAGTATGAGTTGACGATGTGTTGTGACTAGCTCTAGTCACACCGGTATCGTAACCCCGGGTTATTTGGATCGAAACCAAAGTCCACTGTCGTATGTGTTTTGGGGTGTTGGTGGGAGGGAGCAAACGCGGCGTATGGTCATATGATTTTTATTTGAACTGGATACGAAGGCGGCGATATGATACCCGCAAATTGCGTTCAATAATAAAACCTAATCATTTCGAAGCTTGCAGATGCATCGTGACATAAATCCTCTTGAGGCTGCATCAAGCGGCTCTAGTGGACACTGTGTAACTAGGAAGGGGTGAAAACATCGTGCTCCATCTCAGATTAGAGATATCACAGAAGGCATAGAGCCACTATTACTTTGAACTCCTCCGCCTTTAATCTCGACATTTCAATCCACTTCCTCCACCTACCAAGAGAAAACGATACTTCCCATATCTAATCATGAGCGCGAAAAGCTTATCTTCTTTAACATTGTACCTCGTAGTTTCCAGACGATCATTGCAATAGTTATCATTGATCTATCAGCTGACCCAATCAAAGACCACAACGCACATATGAAGAGCAAATAATCCCAGTGTCCTATGATCCTGCCTATAGCCACAATTATTGGAGTGCTGTCTCTTGTTGCTGCAGTTTCTAATCTGGTTGCTTCGACGAAAGTTCTTCACGAATACATGGAGATGCTAGCGGACGCAGTGGTCATCACGGTGAACATTGTGGGCGGAACCGTACGTTGCTGTAGGTGGCTAAATGGAGAATTAGCTAACACGATGATAATTTATAGCAATCAAACTAGAAGGAAAATATTGTGCCGATAGTAGTCTGGAGAATAGGATTGGGTCGGGGTATTACCCCTACACGGGCCCTTTGGGCTATATAGACATCTTGAATGGCGGGTGTGGGGAATTTCAAGATACTTGGAGCTGCTACAACACGATCAAAAGTGATCGGCACGAGCATTTGAATGCTCGTTGCACACAGAGCCAAACGACCCGCGTGTTCATGTTCTTGACCGTGATTGTGGTTTTTGTATCAACCACACTGATATATTTGCGCTTGAGAAATATCAATTTTGAGGTAGGAGGTTCACCAAATGGCATGGTTTTTGTCATTCCAGGGCGCCCGGAGATTTAAGGACAGAAAACGAGCAATCTGTTGCCGAAAGTACGAGCGACAACGCGAATTTTGGGAGCCGCCACATAGATATATAATTTAAGAGTAGGTGCATGTTAGATTACCGATCTAATTTAATATTTACTTGGCTCCTCGAATCAGGTCCAGATTTCAGGTCTCACAAGCATACAATTTCCCCACACTCTGAGTACTCAACATCGCCAACTACGCCGCCCTATGCAGAATGCCGCTGCCATATGAGGTTTATACCGGGCAGCTCTGTTTTTAAGTATCAGATCATAACTTTAATAACAATTTCGAGGATAAGGCTTACACTGCCGCACGATGAACAAGTCTTCGAGTCACCAGAGCTGGCAGCGCCGCATTTGGGACATGAGTCGTGATTGTTGCTGACGAGGACGGTAGTGGCCTGCATTTTGTCTGCTGGCTTTCGTTGAATTTTGATCTAGTTGTAGGATGTATTGGTATTGAAGTGTTGTGGATTGGATAGCTTTGCTGATAGTCAAGTGTTGGAGGGGTAGGTGGGGTTGATATGGAGCTTGCGAAGTCAGGTAGCTGCAGGGAAAGCTAGGCAACTAATGCACGTAGGGTCAGATGACGGACCCACGGTACATGGGCTGGACCTCACTATTGGACAGTTTCAATAGAAAGTGGAATAGGTGTGGTACGTAAGCGCGAGTGGGGATGAGGGGTGATTGCCGTATCATAATATGAACAGTAAAAGCGTACCTAATGAAATCTTGGAGGATTTCATACAACGCCCTACCGAACGTGGCAGATGATCTGACCATTGATCACTGCAAACCATCCATCTTCTTTCTTCTCCATTTCTCTGAAAGTTGCAGCTATCTCTTCGAGGTCTTCTACGTTGGCCAGTCCACTATCGAGAGCCCTTTGTTTGAAGTCGCTTTGGACCGTTCGATCCGCCCATAGTCCACACCAGAACGCTCGCTCTTCTGGTGTGCTGAATGTCCAGGTCCCAATACTAGCATCTATATCTTCCCTCGGAAATCCCGCCTGCATTGCTACTGCATGTAGCATCTTTCCTATGTTTGGAAAAGCGCCTAGCCCTTCAGCAACTTTGATATACAGTTGCTTCCATCTTTCCATGCCCTTATTCTCAGGATACCAGTCCATAGCCTGGTAGTTGCAGTCTCGGACCGCTAGCACACCACCCGATTTGACAAGTCGTTTCATTTCCTCCATAGCCCCTAGCGGGTTTGAAAGATGTTGCAAGACTTGATGCGCGTGCACGACATCAAAACTTGCCTCAACTACACCGTCGAGCGAATTCCAGTCAAATATGTCTCCTACTTCGAAGCGCACATTTGTGACGCCTTTCTCTTTTGCGTGCGCTCTTGCCTTTTCGATTACTTGAGCAGACGGATCGATGGCATAAATGAAGCCTTCGGGTACTCGGGAAGCTAGGTCAACAGTTATCGTCCCTGGGCCGCAACCGACGTCAAGGATCAAGAGCGAGGGGTTATCGAGATATGGTAGAAGGTGTGGACAAGAGTTCTCGACAGTTCGCCAACTATGGGAACGGAGAACCGAAGAATGATGACCATGTAGGTAAGGCGTCGCCATGTGGGATCAGGACAATCTGATCGAAAAAGAGGCCGGAATTTATTGTAAATAGTTGGCCGGGTAATAGAAGCTTAATATGGTGGACAGAACGTGGAGGACGCTCGGATTATTGCTGCTGCTGCAATAACGGCATACACGATTCCATATATTGATTTTAAAGGGTAAAATGGGTGCCAGTTCTTACGTGTGTGTGTGTTGTTCGAAGGACGGTGTCGGGGCGTAATCGACGTAGAGGCTCATAGGCCTTGGGCCGAACATCGGCGCACGCTAGCCACCTCTATTTCAAATCTACTGCATCCCGGAGAATACAAAGAAATTGGTAGGATTGTATAAGGAGTTCAAAAATTATACTAAAGGATCTCAACTATGTTTGAGAGTTTCCTTTACATACTTTAATGTTTTGAATGTAAACTAGGCTACGTATTACTATTACTTATGCAAGCTTGGTACGCGTTGTCTGACTGTAGCACAACTTTAACTAATTCGCATAGCGTCATTGATAATATTGAATCGATTCTGGCTTAGTTGATTCATATGGAAGTTATAAAAAGAGGTGCGCTCATGGAGGTGGCTAGATAGTTCCCCTATACCAACACCCCGTTGCACATCCAACTCACGAGATCTAGTGTCCCCAAGGGTCAAAAAATTCCTATCAGATACTAAGCTATATCAAAATACAAGCAATAATCTACTACTTTTCTGATGTTACCTCGTCGTTGTACCAAGAACTTGCGCACTACCAATCTGAAGTGAATGTTACAATTACTACGTCATATTTATTGTTTTGCAGTGCAGGCGATTTCCGTTTGAGTACCAAATCAAGCTACTTGCGCTAAGAAAAAACTTTGTCAAATTTACTCTATCTGGTGAGACGCCTTTTGACTTGTTTACAAGTTACCACCCAGTGACCCTTCTGTGACACAGGTAGCACCATGATCGAAATCAAGTCCATTCTCCGGCCGTACAACCTGGAGGCAGCGCTCCTCAGCGATCGTGACAATGACTGTTTGGTCATTGACGTTGGCTGCGATGACTCCATGGCCTCTCTCGGCCTCATTCTGGAACAAGTCAAGCAGCACAGTCTGTCGCAGGCGATCGGGGCAACCAAGTTGTACATCATAGGCGACTGGAACCTGTCTAGCTCCAACGCTGCGGCCGGCTTTGGCGCGCAGAGCGGAGCGAATGAAGTAATGAATTCTCACTTGTGATCGACGCAAGCTCACCTCGATAGGACCAACAAAAGGTTACCGATAGCATCAAGGGCCTTGTGGAGAAGATGGAAAATCTACAAGAATTGACGTAAGTGAAGCCTCTGGCTCTGACACAAATTTAGAATTACACTCACCAAGCTAGTTGGGTGTCGCAGCTCCCCTTCACCGCAGCCATGTGGGAAGTGATTCCTCGCGCGCTCACAAAACTCACCTTGGATCTTGGAGAGCCTGTCCACATTGAGTACTGTGGTGATATCCCTCATAAGTCGTACATCACGCCAGCCCAAATGACGCCTTTGCTGCTACAAACCAAGCTCAGCGAGCTGCGTTTGTTTCGTGTACATGATTCAATGCAGTCCGTCGTGTGGGAAACCATCTTCCGCAACTCTTCCGATATCGGCGTAAACTTGCTAGATATCCAGATGGCGGTGAAGCCCATGGCACGCCCTGAGCAGCGTGACTGGCTGGGAGCAAACAGCGTGACTGGATTCAATGTTCCCATTGAAGAAGCAGAGGAGGCCGGCTATAAAGGGTTAGATGGAAGCGGCGTCCTACATTGGGCTAAGGGTACCGGCGAGTATCTAGATGGATACTGCATCCGTAAAGCCCGGATTGCCTCAGGACTGGAGGAGACGACACCACTTCCCCTATGGTACTAACCTGATCCCCAGGAAACACCACCTTCCTAGAGGTACCTACTAACCCCTTCTCTACAGGTGTCTTAAGCTTGACGGCTTTGTCATTGACCACCTCCCTTTTCGGAAAGAGCTGTCACGTATCATTCTCCTCACTGCAGGTGAGAATTGTATCGACGGCGGTTTGCGAGCACCAACTCCCCCCAAAGACCTCCGCAGACAGGGCGGCGAGATAACTAACAACGCATTATCTCACTGCATTATTCAATGGCCAAATTGGATGGGCATGTTCGCCAATCCCGGTTACAACCATAGAGAAGTTAGTGTGACCGACTCAGGCCTATCAAACCCGGCAACCGAAGACTCTAATTCGCCAGTTGCGCCACTCACCAAGGAGCCCCTCAGCATGAATGAATTCAACCACGCGCTCGACACCATATTTTTTGTCTATATTATGAACATGAAGATGCACATGTTTCGAAAGCCAGTCGTCACGCAACATGAGCCTGCATCGTCCACCCAAGAACCAGAAGCAGCTACTCCAACTGCCGCCGCAGCAGCAGCATTCTCTCCAACTTACCAGGAGGTGAGGAGCTCTATGACTACCGGTTCGTCTTTCACTGGGTCCAGCGTCGCGGGCGAAGACTCCGGCATGCCTAAGCATACGCCTTCCATGAGCAGCGTCGAGCATGCCAGCTCTCAGACCACTACCACCACCACCACCACCACCGACGACGACGACGAGACGCTCCCACCTTCAGAGAACACCACGCCAAAGGCGTCGACTTTCACGCACAAGGTAAAATAATCCTGGCGCTAACCACTCTATCCTTCCTCATGAATATGGCTCCCATCCTATCCTCAATCCAACCGCTAACACTCAAGGAAGTGATTTGGCCAACCGAAAAAAAGATAAAAAATGCGGCTCTTACAAGCAAACTCGACCTTGTGTGCACTCTAGGGCAACCCGTTGAAGGACTCTCTCTCTCTCTCTCTTAATGAGTTAGGACACGCTTTGAAGCAGCGAAGCGACGATCATGGGAACGTGTGGATGGAGGAAGGCGGGGGGAAGGGAACTTGGGAATTATTTGTTTTTGGGGCGCAAGTGGAACACTGAAGGGCATATTGGCCTTTGGGGCTGACGATGACGCTCCCCGAGTTTACCAAAGCTCCAGAGTTTGATGACGCTCTGGTCTCGGATTTCCATGACTGTTCACTTGAACACATGTGCAATTTGACGTACGAGAGATTCGCTCAATTTTCGACTATGATGCTACCTATACAATGCTACCCCCAACCATGAATGACCGCTGACAACTTGTGTAACTTTCCTGCCAAGATGCATACTTACGAATCTCTCCTTCGTCTGGGGGGCGACCTCGACCTCGACCTCGAACGCGAACTAGTATATCGCCTCCGTCTCTCTAGTGGCGGGCTTTTACTCTCTTCCTTGCCTTTTCCCTTTTTAGCTGGTGGTGGCGTACTGGAATCCCTCCTCCCACGTCTTGGCGGCGGTGAACGCGACGGACTGCTCGAGTATCGTCTACGGCGCGGGGGCGGAGAGCGAGAGATAGAATCTGATGGGCTACGGGCTCTACGCTTGGGTGGAGGAGAGCGGGAGAGTGAGTCCGAAGGGCTACGGCCGCGACGTTTAGGTGGTGGGGACCTTGACCGTGAGCGGCTGGATGAATAGTCCCGCTTTGACCTGAGGCTACGAGGGGCAGGTGAGCGAGAGGGGGAGCGGGAGCGAGACGCGGACGAGGCACTGTAATAACGGCCGCGGCGAGCAGGTGATGCACTTCGAGTGTATGAGCGCCCTCTGGATTCTGATCGTGAGTCTCGCCTGTGTCGTGCGGGTGATCGCGAGCGGGAGTAGCTGGAGGAAGTGTAGGACGAGCGGCTAGACACGCTTCTCGAGTCGTCCGAGTCGCTTTCCGGCTCAGGTAACGGTTTTGGCTTCGGTGCGTTGTTTTTGAGCCAATCGCGCATGTTCTCTGTCAGCACGCCCATACCGATGGCTGTGAAGAAATTGATGGCGAAGCGTGTCTTGGACTGGTCGTCTGCATCTGTAGGGAAGATGCCACTGAAATTCTCTTGTAGCATCGGGTCCTTGAAGCGCTCAACAGCAGTCTTCTGGCCAAGGGAGGCTAGCAACTCCTCGAAAAGGATTTTGATGAAGATACGCGAGCTAGATGTTGTGTCTTCTTCGTTTAGTTTGATGACCATGAAAACGTGCCAGCCAATGGCATCTGAGGCAAGCAAGTGAGCAAAAAATTGAGCAATTATGCGGAGGCGGTTGGTCTCGAATCGATGAATAGTCTCATAGTAGTGTGCGAAACCGTCTTCAAAGAGATCACTCCACATACGATTGAGCTTGCAGAAGCGCTCGCCAATCATACCGTAGAACTTCTCGTATGTGCGCTCTTGGCTGGCACATTCGACAACCATTGTCGTGAGCTCGTTCTCGAGACCGTGTGGCAGATTGATGCGCATGAGCTTGTGACAACATTCCTCGAAACCACCGCTGCTCTTTATAGTGAGATAGATGGTTCGGCGTAGGTTGACTAGGTCGGCGTTCGTTTGGTCCTTGATGTCCAGCTGCTTCTGTTCCTCGTCCTCTTCATCTTCTGACGAAGCATCTGTGTAGCCATCATCGTCACTTCCTTCCTCCTCGCCCAGGATTTCCGCCTTGATTTTCTGGTATTCCGCCTCATGCTCCTCATACTCTGCATCAAGCTTGAAAATGTTCAATCCATCCTCAACCTTTATGTCATCCTCCAGCGTGTGCCTATGCGTGATCTGATCCTCCTCTTCTACCAGGTCGAGGTCCTCTTTGATTGTCGGGTGCTCTTTGTACTTCGTCCGCCGTACCTCAAACAACACCTCGATCATGTACTGCGTCCGCTTGTCAATGTCGGCTTCGTGGAGAATGTTGCGCATTTGGTCGAAGATGGCGTTTGCGATAGCAGGGTTCATCTCGTCGAGGAAAGCACCGACTTCTTTCATGATTCCAACGGCGATTTCTACCGAGTCATCTGAAGGCTTGTTGAGTAGGAGAAGCAGGATTTCGGCGATCAAAACTTCATGCACCACCTGCGTGTTGGCTAGATGGGACAAGAACATAGTGCTTGACAAGCACACTGCTTTGTCGTTTCTCCTGAAGCTCTTCCTGAACTGTATGATCAAGCGCCGAACCAGAAGATCACCCACTTGGGGCAGTTTTGTATTTACGATAGCGACCATGGCTCCATAGATTGGAGTGAACGGTAAGCTGGCAGCTTGGGCCTTCATGATGGCACGGCAGAACAGGCCACGCCCACGGATCAGATTCTCGCTGAACAGCTCTGGAACAATCATCTTGATATTTGCCGTGTTTGTCTTGTTGATCAGGCCCTGGATGGATTTCTTGAGCGCCTCCCAGGCCATGCGCTGGAACTCTGCGCTCTTCTTGTCCGTGACCTGCTTCTGCATCTCGCGCAGGCGGGCAGGCGGGATATAGGCGCCTCCAGCGCGCGTCTTGGAGTCATCGATGGGCAGCTTGCGACTCGCGCTGAAGGCACTCTGGAACAGCTTCAAGCGCGAGTCGTCTGCTGGGAGGTCGTCTGTCTGGGGCTTGCGACCAGGCTCGTCGCGTCGTCGGCCATTCTCTCGATCCTTTCGCGGCCGCTCGTCCTTGTCGTTTTCTCGCCGGGGTTCGTCGTCGTGTGCATCCTCCCTCCGCGAGCGCTTCGAGGGTCCGGCTGCAGAAGGACCATCGTAGGGCGAGCGGTCGCGTTTGCGCGCTTGTTCCTGGATCCCGGGCTCCGGGGAGGGAGACGGGAGTCGGACGGCAGATGCAACCTCCATCATGGCTGGGTCTGAAGTCGCGTGGTGAGTGATGGTGCAGGCAAGAAAGTTTAGCTCGACATGGCGGCGACGCGGCGGAAGGGCCGCAGTTTTGCCGACCCCTGCTTGGCACTGGGGGAAAGTGCCAGCTACTCTCTTCATCACGCTCGTTGCAGAAACGGGGCATATCATATTGCCGTCTCTCCCTCACGCGACAGTAATTAATTGATTCAAGATGGTAAGGCTTGCGTATTCGCACTAGACCATCAAAAATGTGCTGACAATGCTTCCCCCCCCTAGCTCGACCGTCTCATCGGCCTCAGCATGCTCATCGCAGCAACCTCTGTTTTCGTCTATTACACTGTCTGGACGCTGTTCATGGTACGGCGATGCCCTGCCTCTCTTCAGTCCCTTCTCCGTGCTGACCTCGCTAGCCCTTTGTCGACGATGACCACTTTCTCCACTCCTTCTTCCTTCCACGTGTCTGGGCGATCCGTATCCCTGTCGTCCTCATCATCCTTGGTTCTACTGTAGTCGGCAGCTTCCTATCCATCGTCATGATACGCAGCAACCGCAAGAAGGCACTCAAGGCCAAACAGAAGAAGGCATCATAAGAGACTATGTGAAGTGTCTCATTAAATAGGGGGCGTCTGGTCAAAGGGGCCTTGGCCAATGCCGCTAAGAGTCTGTTATTTGAAATTAAATCATATCTTCCATAATCATACTTTATGGCTTGGTCTTTAATAGTTTCTTGTCTGTTCCTGTTGGCAGGAAGGCTTGTAGAATACCTGGCCTTGCCCCCATCCCACTTTTGCAACCCCTACATGACTGAACAATTGTCCTCCGTGATGACTATAGGCCCCTCCCCATTGCCTGCTGCATCTCCGTGACCATCTCCGCCCTGTTGTGCAGCAATATGTCGCGCAAGCTGCGCAAGGAAGGCTTGCTATTGAGAAAGTTAGCACGTGTTCTCCAGGCTACCTCAATGTCAACTCACTGAGATGAAGTAATCCTCCCTACCCCCTTTGCGCTCCATGTCATTTTGGGAGGTGATCTGGTAGGCCTCGTGCATACGCTTGCGGCTCGTTAGTCCGTTTGCCGAAACCTCATCATCGCTCTCGCTAGTGTCTTCTGGTGCGCGCTCATCGTCATCGTGGTCGTCAGAGGCTTGGGCGCGTCGGCGGCGGCTCCAGTTGAGACTCGAAAAGTCTCCGGGATCTTGAGACTCAACGCCGATGCCTTTCCGGGCGTTACGTTGGTCGCAGGAGTCGGGCGAGAAGATCTTGATGGTGTCATCGATACCAGATACGGCTATCGTTGGTTCATAAGGATGGCCTGATCGTCAGTTAGTATAGCTAATGAATCTGCGAACGCACCGAGTATCACCATACCTTGTACCACGTTGACGACCTCTCCATCACCTTCGAGGATATTGACAAGTTCGGCCGTCTTGCGGTCCCAGATGAAGACATGTCCCGAGTCACTCCCACTCACCACGTACTCATCCTGCAGCCCGAAGTAATTCACGTCCTTGACCGTCTTGACATTGCAATGGCCAGTGTAGACGCGCGTATGCGGCGCACATGGTACATTAAGTTCAACTTTCTCCCTGTTGAATCTGCTTCGACCAAAGTCTGAACGCCACAACATGCCACCACTTCTAGTGTGTCGTAAGTCTTCTTCATTATCTCCTGAGTCGTCGTAGTTGTCATCGTCGTCGTCGCCGCCGCTGTCATCGTCGTCATCGTCGTCATCGCCGTCATCGCCATCGTCCTGCTCTTCCGATGATTCGGAATCATCGTCATTTTCTTCTTCGTATTGGTTCCCATCGTCATCACTCTCGACTGCCTCGTCACCTTCATTGTCTACTACCCCTGTGGCAGCACGTGATGGGCTACCGACCACGTAGGCGGACGGGCTCGACGCCATATCGGCGGATGTGTTACTTCCCTCCCCCCAGGCACTTCTAGCAAGCTCTGCTTCCATGATTGGACCGTCATCGTCTAACGGATCTATGTCTGCTTGCTGTTCCCTTAGCGCTTGCTCCTCCACTCTCACTCTATGGTCTGCTATTCCACGGCCCCCAAATGCACGATCAACAAATTTGAACTTGATGTCTTTGGCAGCATTTCTCAATATGCCTCTACCAACCTGGAATGCCCATCGCCTCTTCGCCATGTTTCGATCCTGTACATCGCAAGGAAGTGATCTATTACTAGATGCAGGGACCACCGCTCCGGTCAAGTCTGCAAATGGTATTTTGATTGCCTGTGCAAATGCGAGCACGGCGGCCTTCTCGGAGTTGTACAAAATCCTAGTCTCATCTGTCTCAAATCTTGAAACATCAACATTGACGATAGGCTCATCGCTCGCCAGATCCAGAAGGTACGGAATGATTATATCGTCAATCGCATCCATATCAGAATCTTGTGGGCAAGGGCAGCGAGTGCTAGGGCTTCGACTCGAAAATCCTTCAACTACCGCACCAGGACCACTATCAAGCCAGAGTAGAATCGCTTTTAGAAAGTCATAGCCAAAATGTTCGTGCTGCGGTAGCTCTCGTTCCCGTGGGGCATGCTGAATTGCAGCAAACTGCTGAGAGATAAGAGCATCTGAGTTTGCCCCAGTCAATAGCTGTCCACCCATCAGACGTGCAAGCGTTCCCGCAGCCTGGACGAACCGACGAGAAGCAGCACGGCTGTCACGGAGCTTGTTTTGAACTGCCACATCGATATGGTTTGGATCTACGGGGTATCTCCATAATCGTGAGATATCATCCATATCGCCTAGAATTGAATTTGCAAGCCCTAAGAGTGAAGTAAAGGCTAGCTTCAGTCCAGTTTCTCCGTGCTCACGCAAGTTAAAAATACGATTCGCTATAATCACGGTAGCCTTGGCAATTCGATAATGGTCGGTGGCTCGAAGGTCGTCCAGTTCCTCCTGAGACATAGGATTATCAATAGAGGGCTCAATGCGAATATCTTCTGTTTGGCCATTCTCATATCTCACTCTGAGTGCAAGATCTTCGTCAGAGCTGTCTTTGCGTTGCCTTGAGCCTGCTCTTTCTGCAGCATCCTGCGATGTGGCGCCAGACTTGGGTCGTTTCCGCTTCCTGTCCCTGTCCTTCGCCCGGCGACTTGAATTTCCGTCGGAAATCTTAGTGTGCTCGACTACTTGGCTAGCATCCGGTGCTCGCAGCATGTCGAAACTATATATGTGATCTTGAGACCAACTTACGACTAGTTCATTTGGATGCGCGTCACTGATCTTGCATGCCGTGATATGGCCTCCATCATTTCTTCGCATACGCTTCTTGCCACGGGGGGCAAACTTTTTGACGCATTGCGTAGCCTTTCCAAGCAGCTCGTCATCTTGGCCACTCCAGTTTTCGGGACTTGAAAGTTTGGATCCTCGCTCCCTATTCCGGTCCCTGCCAAGCATACGACGATCGTGAAGGAAGCAGTGCAGGTGCGCGCCTCCAAGAGCAAGGTAATGAGGCTGAGACGGCGAGCATGAGAGAGTATTCAGATCCAAGCCATAGCGGCTGTAAGATATAAGCGGCGGAGGTATATTGTCTGACCCATTTCGACCTCTAGCCCATGATGGGTACATTGTATCCCTTCCACGTGGATATGCTGTCGAGGGTTGCCGCACGTCCCACTGTCGTACGTCGCCATCATTGGAACAAGTTAAGAAATAGAAGGGAGTATCCTCGGTTACGATGCGCTTTACCGTATCAGTGTGGCAGCGGAAAGCCTTTGAGTTGGTGTCTCCTTCAGTGAGGGTGACTTCGTCACGCGCCATGCCTATCGCCCTTCTGCCCGTGTGCGAACTCGGTGCAAAGCCACGCGCAGAATAGCCAGAGTGTTCGATATCAAAGATGCGAACATCATCGGTGGCGGACACGATGGTTCGGTCATTGGAGTGGGGCATGAACTTGACGGAGAAGATGTTGCTGCGATGCCCCGTGATAATGGATGTCGTCAGGCTGAACTGCGAAGCAGATGACTCGGGGTGGTACGAGTGGATGTTGATGCGATGGTCGTCAGAGCCGGACGCAAGCAGGCGGCCAGAAGTCGACCAGCTGTTAAATGTTAGCCACGGCTATGCCATGCTAGAAAATGCAGCAATTACCTTAAAGCGTTGACACATCCGTCATGGCCCGTCAGTTCGTTGACTATATCCAGGTCCTCTACCCACTTCCGGTCGCCGTAGATGCCCCGGATGTCCGTGTAATTCCTGCGCTGTTGCCCCAGCTCCCGCTTCAGCAAGCGGTCGTATACGGTGTATTTCATTTTGACCACACCAACCAAGAGCAGTCAGAGCGGGAAGCGTCAAGCAGACGGCTAGATCAGCCAAAGACAAAGAGAGCGGCAATCAATCAGGTGGAATTCGTTTCGAAGTGTGCAGGCTCTTTGCAGTAAAGCAGGCACGCATTGCGGCGCCAACAAGCTGGAAAAGTGAAGTTTGCGAGAGCTCAACTTTTGGGCGTTGCCATCCAGCTGAGAGTGGAATGACGAAACGCGACTGGGAAGCTCCGGCCAATGCCCCGCCAACGCCGTGGCAGCTTGATCCTTGTCCCTCCATCAATCACCTCAACCCTCCACGCACCATCAACTAGCATGCCATCTTACTAATTACCGATGAATGGCCATGGCAGAATCTATGGGCGGCTAGACACGTGCCCTGTGTGGCGCGCTTTCTCTCGGTATGCCGATCGCTGCCAGAACAGTCTCCAGAAGTTCCGGCTGACTGCGGAGGGCATCCCATTCCACTTGGTGTTTGACCTGCAAAGTCAGCTCCCGTCTCTGCCAAAGTCAATGCAGGGATTTGGTACCATCATTGTGCCTCCGAGGGTAGTACCGTTCAGGGCAACAAAACCAATATCGCTCCCGTCGCCACGTCGAAGCATGGCACCTTCAGCACGACGTGGTAGGATTGCCATGCCATATGTCGTCATTGCGAGGTTGTAGCTGATGGGCAGATCCCCTTCTCCCTCCGCATGCAGCGTCAGTTGCCCCGAATTCGCAGAAATGAACTTAGCTATGGCATTGAAAGCGGCATCGTAGAGCTCCCGGTAGACACTAAGCAATTCGGCACCTGATGGCTCGGAGCTGAATTGCCGAGCAAAATGCACAAAGGGTAGATCTTGGTGTTGTAGCAAACTACCCGCTTCGCCTAGTATTTATCTCAGTCAATGCAACCATATGAACGTATATATGGGGTGTACCTTCGGCCTGTGTGCCCTTGCTGGACAAAATGAGATCAATCAGCAGATCCCAACCATGAGAGGCCTCCCCATTGCGCATGTTTCCAACGGGCAGGAACTGCAAATGCCTATGTGGCTGGCTGGCTCCACTGTGCTCGCCAGAGTTGAAGAAGGCAAACAAGCTATCTTGCTTGCTTCCTGCGTCATCTTGCCATGCTTTCAAGCAAGCATATGTTGCATCAAGGTCGTCCTCTTCAAGAGAGTGTGTTTGTTGTTTGTTAGGCTTTGTGGCAATGATGAAATGTTGGGCAATTATTGGGAACTTATTGAGCACCAATAGATGACTTGGGTTCGTGGTGGGAATGTCAATCACGTGTAGTGCTGACGAGGGGTTTTCAAAGGGATCGACCTTCTCCCGTGTTGTAGAGTTATCATGCTTCGGAACAGGCTTCTTCGCAAGTGTGGGGCAGTACCGTAATTGAAACTATTCAGCATGTTAAGTATGATTTGAGCCTGCACATCTCTACCTACCGGAATTCCTTTGGAGGTGCGAATAATTGCCAATTCCGTTGGAGAGAAGAGCAAATCCAAACTCGCTTTCGCGGATTTGAACTTGGCTTCGACCAGACTTGGAAGCGCTTTGGGTAGGCCAAGGAGCATTTTCATCAGGCGGAAGGGTGTAGTCTAACGGGTGTGCTCAAAGCTGAGGGTAGACGAGTTCCCGAAACGGAAAGAAACTGAGACGAGTATTTAGCGTGCAATGTTCGGAAGTCCCCAGCTAAACATGGAATATCTCGGAGGTACGAAGCGAATGAGTAGATTTCAATCACGTCGTTTGTAAACCTTTTGGATTAGTTTAGGCATGATATTCTGCGTCCGTTCGACTACAAACAGCGTGCATTGGCGCGGAATACGGTCTGGAGGCGCTGTATCTAGGGTACAAAACACTCAGACCTCAACCCACCCCCATCACTATCAGTGCCATCATTATCTGAGGACAAGTTGCATCAAAATTGTATCGACAACTCATAGATCTACCACCCAAAGGACTTCCCGAAGCGATTGACAGATATGCCACCGCGCTTTGCCGCTGGAGTGTAAATACCTAGGTATACACGCCCATGTCCTCCACCCATGCAAGAGCAAGCAAACAAAACCTTTCAACAGATACGCTTCCGAGAGCAAACAAAAATATCAAGAGGCGGAAAGGTGATTGAGCAACTACCAGGTGCGCCATGCTGTTTGCCGATGAAAACATCAAGATTGCCAACTTTTCGCTGGCTCCGTAACCTGAAAACAAACTCAAGGTTGAACAAGGTTGCTAGACTTTCAATCTATCGTCCACTCGGTAACGTCAACATCGCCCCAATGGCTAGTGACAGATAGTTCTGCATTCGGTTCGATCGCTGTAAAGCATCCGAGGAACAAGCTGTTATCCACAGTTACTCAAGAGCTAGGATTGAGCTCCATCCACTTGCGTTTGCAAGTGGAGTTACCAAAATGGTAGCTACCACCGTTTGAGTAGATTGCGTCGGCTACCCTCTTCCACTGCACCTTGGACATGCGCTGTCCGTAGCTGAGGGGCTGATGATGGTTCCCATCGACACGATCGAGCTCGTCCTGAACAAATTTGTGTAAGAGGCGAATCTACAAAATCTGTCAGCTTCAATATCACAAAAGAGGGACCGCATTGGCATACATCTACATCTCTCCACACTGGCTTCCGGACACGATCCTTTCGTGCCTTGGTCAAAGAACGGTATCGGCCCCGCAACGTGGATTCGGCGCATTTGGAATGCATCCTCTTCCTGATCTCTTTGTAGGTTAGGCCTTCCCTCTTCCCGTCAATGAGTATATCATCATCTGCTTTCCGCAGCTCTTCTGCGCTCGAGGACCGGGGTCTGTCTTGAAAATGATGCTGCTCGGCAACATCTGTGCGAGAGTCAATCCATCCTGGTCCTTCATCTGAAATCGCACTATTAGCGTGCGCCGTGTACGCATTCGCTAGGTCACTGTAGATGATGGCATCTGTCTGAAACTCTTTCCGCTTGATAGGTATGGCTGCTGGTGAATTGTCCTGATTGTACCAAGAAATAGTTCCTGGGCTAGTATGCTGCGAGTATGGATACTCTGAATCGTACTGTTTGGAATCATCGCACAAATCTGGTAACGTATGGAATAGTGTCCTGGTCCCGATCGTCGTCTGTGAGGGCACGGCGCCCGTCAAGCCATATCCACGACCTAGAAAGCCGGCATTCGTGTCATCTCCATATACATGTGCCGCAGTCTCTGGCGAGGATATCTTGGTGCCGGGATATGGAGAGACATTGAATTGCTCCCAGTCATGATTCCTTGGAACTCGGTTCGTAGACTCTGGCGTGATAGGGTATGACGCTGAGCTCTTCGGCGAAAGCGAGTTGTTCGTGTCTAGGTCTGATTCAACCACACTCGCGCTGCTAGGAATCTCACGTGAGTAAGAAGGGATCCAAGATAGTGGGCCGCCATATTCAAAGTGCCTGTTTCCTCCAAACCCTTGTGATGTAGCACTAGGATACAAAAGTTCACTGTTCCCACCCGAGGGCCCTTCTGATTCTTGCACCATGACGGTCGCCAGGCTCTGGCCGGAGCTCAAGGTGGCTTGATGATTGTAAGTTGGGCCATCTCCCCAAAGAAGCTGCGGCTTGTAGGTTGCGTTGTTCAATGCAAATCTGGCATGTGATCCGCCAGCAAGATTATACTGCTGCGGGTGAGTTTGACGCTGCAGCAGTGACTGGCTATGCGACAGCCTCTCCGTTTCGTAATGCTATAATATAATTAGTATCAAGTCACTTCCATGTCATCGTATCGCTTACGAGTAGTTGTTGCGCCATGTCAGCGGTGTGTCGAAGGTTACTGTTGGTGTGTTGGGGTGGTATAAAAGCTTGCCGAAAGCTATCGGAACAAAATTGCATATGTTGAGCGCTTGACTTGGAGGGGCCGAGATCGTTGTAGCTTGGCTGGTAGTGAAATAGAGGCGCTTGAGCCATCGTGCTGGGCGCGGCATGCATGCCTTATAGAGGTCACTAGTACCACCAATCTTACAACACTGTCCTAGCCGGTCTATGTGAATGCCGGTTGCGCAACTAGTCTGAGTGCACAGTGGGGTGAATGAGTATCGTGGGGTGTCGAGGTGCTGTGACCAATTCGTGAATCACTTACAGTGTATCTTTTTTTCAATTCGTCGAGTACCGTTGACCGCTGACCGCTCTTCACCCTACAGCGGAGTATGTCACAGGTCTGCTCACCAGTAGGCAGAAACTGAGGTCTTGGTTTTGCGGGTCACAGCCAGCGCAGCTGTGGTAATAGCGTCCTACCGAGAGATCTGAATGGACCGATACTGCGGCAAAGCGGAACCTCACTTGTTATCTATATGCAGGGACGGTGAGTCTGAACCAAGTACCTGACCGATCTACATTATCAGAACACTAGTTTGTAACGGTTTGCGAAGATACCTTACGATTATGCCACGAAGGTCGGAGCAATCGGATAGAGCCCAAAAGCGTTCCTAGGCGATGACCGCGTGGACACGCACAATCACACTATTGAGGTATCAGGGATCTGGCTCGCGAAACATCTGGCCTGAAAGCGATGAAGGAGAGTTGCAAATTAAATAGAGAGACGAATAGGCAAGATACAGGAGCAACTAGATTCTAGAGTGCCTACCGAGAGTTTGCATCTACCTTGGTAGATACTGGGTATGGTATCTTGAGATGAGAACGTGCCAGCCCCTTGGGCCTATGAACTTTCCGGCAGCTTCTTGGAACCCAGGGACACCCGTTTGAATCACCATGTCTAAGTTTTCCGTCACTGGAGAATTACCTAGGTACCTCTAGGGTTGGGTCTGAGCTCTCGGAAAGTGGCACCATACCCGCTGCCTCCTCCGTCTTGGAAACTTTTGAGCTCAATATTACAGGTCAGAAAGAACTTTCTGCGGGTTCGTATGAGCATCCCCACCTTCTGGAGCAAGCAGGGCTCAAGGAAAGACAGCCTTGTAGCAATAACAATCACGATCTACGAGCGTAGCTGTAACAAGGACTGAATTGGACAGTCCTGTCATCTAGCGCTAGCTGAGCTGGCCGAATCGATCTCTGTCGTCTTGTTTGGTATGACGTGCCTAGAGCGAACGGCTGCTTGCATGAAATACCTTGGCAGCAAGCCGTCACCCCAGCAGAGCCATTAGGAAGAACAACGGGGCAAGCCATGGTGCCTGCATCTTGCATGTGCCCTGCGTCTATAATATACACGGTACCTAGCTGCAATCATGCGCGTGTTCTAGGTACCAATGCCAAGCTCACCGGGCCCTCCACTAGCAACGCGAGCCAGCGATTTTCGAGTGCTACCTATAACCCACTTTAGTATCCACAATATTCACGAATTCGAGGACTTCCAGAAAGGCGGTCAGGATGCTCTATACAGCAACGGTTTCGACTCTTGCATACCTAAGGACTGTTCGACTGAGCTTCCCGAGGTCCCGAGCGCCCCCATCATGTGAAGCGTGCATACGTGCGTAATACAATACCTAGGTACCTTCATGAACATGTCCGTATACCAGCCACTCTATTCAAAGTACTATCACGCCTTGTCAGCGGCCCGCCACAGTCTGTGCAGCCACTTGCAACTAGCTTACCGTGGTGACATGGAACGTATGAGACACAAACATGCCTCCACGGAACATACTCGCTCGGGTGGGGCCGAAGTGACAGGTCGCTAGGGAGGTGGACCTTCCCTAATATGCTGACGGGGAGGCCTCCAGCCGTACCGACAGCGGCATCACCAACTTTCATCCTGGATAGCACGGGACGGGGCAGTGGTGGCACAGCATTCAGGCTGTATGCGAGAACAGTAAAGAGCGCTAGCTAGTATCTCAAAAGCAAGGCAATATTGGAGGAAGCAAACGTGAGACAAAAGGATGATTCTGCGAAATGGATCAAGATATTCTTACTGACGCCAGCGTGTTTAGCAAGAAGCAAACGCATCACGGATACAAGCCGAGAGTATCGCACGCATGGAATCAACAGATCCACAGGCTTAAAACCCGTACTTGGAACTATTGACTTCAGATTCTTGCTTTTATCTGCCCAGGCGACAATAATTCGACATCCTTCCACGGAAGCTCCAGATATTCCCACATGTAATGAAACCTACAGATGTTAATCAGCCCAACTCAAACAAAATTCCTTTCTCTGCAGTGTTTCATAGATTAAAGGGATGATTCAAACTCCTCCCGTGTGTTGACGGGTACCATGCCAAAAGCTTACCAAGTGTCTGACAAGGGGATAGACTGTACATACCTGTCGCTCCCAAAGAACGGTTCTTCGTCTCCTTTCGAGTTTCGCACAAGGAACCATGGGCATCCGAATGCCCCTCGATCGAGAGCTTCCTTAGTGTTATCATTCAGACGCTGCTTGAATGGCGCACTCTGTGCCTGGTCTGAAATTTCTTTCGCCTCAGTCTTGTTGAAACGCTTCGACAGTACTTTAATCAGTTGTTCAGGTTCACTGACATCTATGTCGTTCTCCCACATGGCTTGGAACACATCTAGAAAGACATGGATGTACTTCTGTGGGTGTTCTTCCTTTACATATACCAATGCTCGCTGGGGCAGCAGTGAGAGAATCGGAAAGAAGTCTGGAGTCTTGATGTTTGAGACACCAAAGTATCGCTTCGCGCGTGCACTATCATACGTGCTGTACGCTGCTTTAGCGGGGAGTGTCCAAGGCGGCTTATTGCCTGTTTTTTTTTTAATTAGAAACCGGGCAACTGCGTGCTACCCAGGTGTGGGGGCAACGGGAAGATGCTGGGGGTAGGGGTCACGAGGCAACTCGAGATGAAACAAGAAAAGCATACCGCTTCCAACATTGATACCCCCTAAGAAGACGGGTACTATGCTGATCGTGGTCAGTAATATGATTATTTTAATGGGTGGTTCATGAGCGTGAGCCGGATCACCAGCAGATTAAAGACAGGAGGCAATTTACTCACTCAATCTCAACCTCGTGCGATGTGAGCAATGCTCGATTCCGTTCAAGGTACAACAAAGCAAAGTATGAGTAAGGAGATACTGTGTGCGCTGGTCAGTTCGCATTGAACATGAAAGGTTAATGGTTTGCGGACCACAATCCAGATAACATGTTATCCTTCTCGACATGTTAGAAGTAGAGTTCTCTGATGAGAAATCACAATTTGTTTGCAATGAGGTCTGGCATTGGCTCTTATGGATGGTGCAGCTGTTTGAGGCCTGTTTGGTAGAACGCTCGGACAGCCGAGGTCCATCAGCAGCTGTTCGAGCGACATCAGTAATCATTTCGATGTCGCGATATGCCTAATCTACATAAGTTACATATGTTTGCGCGTAATTCCATACGGCCGTTGGTGTCGCTGTCTAGAGATTGAGGGATTAAAACGCGCTTTCGGCTTCTATCACAGCTCGATCGCAAGCAGTTGTATCGTTTGCACCACCATTAACACCATGGCAGAATCGCAGAAGCAAGTGGCCCTCATAGTCGGTGCCTCTAGAGGCATAGGCAGGCAAATTGCTATCGATCTTGCTAGGGAAGGTTATGCAGGTATACGAATCTAACAGCGACTCCCTGCTTGGACACTTTGACAACACTAACACTCCTCAGTTGTTGTCGCTGCGAAGTCGATATCTGATGCATCCAAGGCTCATCCTTTCCCACCGGACCCAAACTCCCGCCAATCGACCATCTCCACTGTCGAACGCGAGATCCTAGAAGCCGGCGGCTCTGCCACGGCCGTTGCAGTTGACACGCGAGACTTCTCTAGCATAGAGCGCATGATCAACCATGTCATCGCTACCTATGCCCGTCTAGATGTTCTAGTCTATAATTCAGGTGCTATATGGTGGGCTAGCGTGGAGAACACGCCCATGAAGCGTTTCCAACTTATGCAAAAGGTCAATGTGGAGGGTCTGTACGGCACAGTACAAGCTGCACTTCCACAATTCAAAAAGCAGGCTTGGAAGGGTAGAATTATTGTGGTTAGTCCACCAATATATTCTAGGTTTTTTAGGGGAAAGACGGCGTATGCTATGGGCAAGGTCGGCATGAGGTTCGTTCGTTCCTGCACCCAATGTACGGAAGTTGTGAATTGACTTTTTAGTGTAATGACGAAGGGTCTAGCCATGGATTTTGAGCGCGAGGGTAGGACAGATATGGCGATTACGTCAATCTGGCCTGCTACTGCCATTCAATCAGCCGCCACGGAAAACATGAGCAAGGAACACGCAAGTGATCTTCGAAAGCCGACTATTTATTCAGACGCGATCCTTGCCATGCTGAGGGCTCCAGTGGCCGAGGTCAATGGATGTCTGGAACTCGATGAAGACTTCTTGAGAAAACAGGGAGTCAAGGATTTCACAAAGTACAATGTAGTGGGTGACGCGGTACCCAGGAGGATAATGCCAATGGAATTTCCAGATCTGCGGGTTGCGGAGCAGGATGACGAGGGCCAGAGAGTGGACAGCACGAAATTGAGGGCGTCCAAGTTGTGATCCCAGACCAACGAGCTCTATAAAAGTGCGAGCATTAGCAAGCACAAGATGACAACTTGTTACCATCGAGGTGGGAGAAGGATATCTAAATTAGTCAATTGATGGCTTGGAACAAGGCTCAAATGATGCAATCCCGGTTGGCGCCTCAAACACAGCTTGTCCAATCGCTTTCTCATAGCGGTGCCAATATATGGTCGGCTACCTGTTCGACCACCTAGGGGATCGATAGGATCCGGGTGAAGGCCGAGAATGAGAGGATGCTCACGCTGCGCCTGTGTGCAGTGTACTTTCGGGTTCGGTATCACGATAGCCGTTAGAAACCTCCTAGCGCTGTGGCGTGGCAGGCGCTATAAATTTTTTTCACAGCTTTCCGACGGGTCGTAATTCGTACTTCTCCGGCAACCACGTTACGAAGTGCGCTTGGCATTACTCATGGCGCAAGTTTAGAACGACCCCAAGTTCTACCCCGGATTCGAGAACGCGCACTGCTTCTCTATTGTGGCGAGTGACACCATTGGTGCGGGGTACTAGTCGCTGGTCAATGCCGTCGTCTGGAATAAGGACGCTATGCGTAATCGGATGTCTTCGTCTCGATGTTCTCATTTTTCCTCATTTTCACCGACATGCTGCCGTCTTGGAGGCGGGAAGCTATGAAAGCCTCACCCCAGGTCTGGGCAACTGCCGGTGATCTACGCAGAGCCGCCTAGACCGATTTTTTTTGTTTGTCCATTGATAGGCGATGGCCGGTGCGAATCATGTCAGGAGGCTTTGCTGACTGACGATTGAAATGATTCATCGTGACACTACCCAGGTAAGGCTTATCTAAGAGGTTTTTCATCCTGCCGTTGCTTCAATGCAGATCCGGACCCGACTGACAGGTTCATGCGGCGATACGCAAATGCACAGATACGCTGGCATCGTCATACGTATCGTCTCGGTTGTGGTGTTGATATCGTGAAGCACCATGATGCGGCTAGCGGTGTACGCTAGCCCAAATCCAGGCATACAACCCATTCTTTTTGATCATCTTCGAAGCGGATGTGGGGTATTGCAGATGCAGCTATCAACACTATCGATCCTTGTCTCAGTCCTTGCGCATTCTGCCAATATCATGTTTTCGGGTTTTTTGAGGCTACGGAGAAGCGTTCGAGCCGATGCGCCTCCACGGTCTGAGCAGCGTCCAAGTTTTCCGCTGTGCAAACGTCCTCCCATAGATAGGAAAGAGAATGGCTTTTCAAACTCTTCATGAATACGACTGGCCAATCAGGCCTGGTTCGATGCACGTTACAATGCAGGGCAACGCGGGTCGACGCCGAACTTCGGATCTGGGCCACCTGGCGTCGCATGCCCAACCACACCAACGACGCACTTTTATCAGCTGCTATCTTGGCTTGTGTCCGATAGGTAACGCTTCGTATCGGCTGTGTCATTGACCCGTCACGCGCATTTAGAGAGCGGATCCGCATCATAACGTTTCCTTAATTCGTTCACAAATCTCACGATTCTCACACCATTGTCTTCGGACACCTCCACATCCCTCTCTTCTGCGTGTAACGTCCATTTATCCTGTTAATAGACATGTCCATATTGGCGCAGGAGAAAGCTGCCGCACGGGATCTAAAGGCGAAGAAGACCAAGTCCAGGAATGGATGCGGTCGATGCAAACTTAAGAGGGTATTGCTCACAATACTACCTGTCACTTCAGACGCTAGCTAATACGCCAACAGCTCAAGTGTGACGAGACTGCCCCTTCCTGTCTGCAGTGCAAAAAGAGGAATGTTGCTTGTCCGGGATATGAGAAGACACTCAAATGGTCTACCAAATATGAGGTCTTCACTCCCGTAGTGTTCAAGTCTACTTCACCCAAGCCAAGAACGACTTCAGACGCCACCCGGAAGGCACCTGAAGCCAACAAGGCTCCCCTTCCTAGAAATGTTGCAAATGGGATTGAAGCACTAGCCGCCGTGCTTCCTGCTGGCAGGAGGTCAATAGTATCTGACAGTACCACTAAGCAATCGTCACCACCGGTGGCATCTCCACCGGCTTTGGAAGAGCCTGCCTACGCTCTGGAGTCTTCCACTGAGGACGAGGACTCTCCCCCACATTTTGAGCTTTTCACCATGGAGGATATGGATGCCATGGATCCCGTCATGTTGGACACTCTTGTCGACGCGATTCCCCTTCCGCATGATGATTTTGCGTTTAACTCATTTGACGACCTTGATCTGGATAACGGCTCCTTCAATGACATATTGGAACTTGAGGACACGCCACTCAAGCAAACCATCTCAAACTCCTCTACCACATCCCTATTCACTACCCGGGAATCCAGCCGCGACGGTAGCCCTAGGTTGTCGCGATCATTACTTCTTGACTTTTATCGTCTTCCAAGTCCCTCACCTAATCCATCTTCACCAGATGATGTTGAGTCTCTTCTTGTTCAACATTACTTCAAGGATGTCTGCGCCTCTTTCTCTTCTTTTGATTCAGTCTTGAACCCCTTTAGAACTACCATTGGTCGTATTTATCAGGAGTGTCCTTCGATTAATTTCGCCATCCAGTCAATGGCGGCCGCACACCTCGCCAATACTTTCCCCAACATGGCAACTGTTGGTGTCGAGCTACAGCGAAAGGCTTCCGACGCTTTACAGATAGAACTCGCGCAGGTTCAGAATGGCCAAGCAAGCGCTACAAAGACTTTCCTCAGTATTATGCTCCTTGGTCTCACTACATCCTGGCATGATAGTAGCGCACTTGGTTTGGACTACCTCTCAACAGCAAGAAGCTTAATATTGCCAAAACTATTGAGCCGGTCTGAGGAGGATGAAGTCCAGCGTGAAGCACAGTTCTTCGAAGAGTCACTCATTCACTGGGAGATGCTTATGGGTTTTGTAACAGAAGATGCTATGAGCTTTTCCTCTTCCTCTGGGCTGCGACCCCGCCGAGTCTCGAACCAAAAGGCACCAGCGACCCGACGTCCAGACGGCAAGATTGTGCCCCACCCATGGACAGGTATTGCACCTACCGGTCAATTCTTGCTCGCTGAAGTCGGTCGCCTTGTACGCAAGGAGCGTTCGCTCAAGAAAGACTCTTCTGTAGACCTAAGACAAAGACAGGAGAATACTCTCAATGCTGCTTCTTTGGAAGAGGACCTGTTGGCTCTGGAGTACCCGACAGCTGATGAACTTGCTGACACAGGTGACGAGCGCACGCCAAAACAAGATTTCATCGTTATTGCAGAAGCATATCGGTGTGCTGGCTTGCTTGAGATTTATCGCAACTTCCCGTCTATCCTTCGTAAGCGTCTAGGTAATGACAAGGCTAATGCGGGTGGCAACGTCGACTTCCACTTCCCTATTCCTCGCTTCGAAACCCCCTACCAAGATACCGACATCAAGTTATGGCTCAACTCTCTTGCGATGCACATCCTTCGATCCGTCGAGTCCCTACCCTCTTCATCTGGAACATTCTGCATTCAGCCATTGCTACTCGTAATCGCTGCGTCAGAACTGCAATTCGTCTCGTCTGTTGACTTTTTTGATGTGCACGCCAATGATTCAAAGATACTCTCCGCTAGGGACTTTGTTATCAGGCGCCTCCAAGAGTTTGCTCTTCGATTACCCAACAAGCCACTTCGCCAGATGATTCAATTGATCAAAGAGACATGGCGCCGATCCGATGACGGTCAAGATGCTTTCTGGATTGATATCATGAACGAGAAAGGCTGGCACACTATCATGTGATGCACATCACTATTGGGATATCACATTTATCTTCACTGTCATGAAAAGTTCCAAGGCGTTATCCTTTGTGGTTCACCCACAAATCATTTTCAGTTCACCACTATCAAGTTTCACCTACGATATTTACACGGCGTTATCCAGGTCACCTAGGAGATTGGCGTTTCGACACATGGCGTTCCAACATCTTCGATAACTTGTGACCTTGTTCAAGAATTCGACATACCTTGACGAACATTTTTCGGTCCATCTGTACGCAGCTTCTCCAGCTCGACACGATTTTTTAATCTACGGCTTTACTAGAACGATCGGTTCAGCATCCCGGTGATGTGATGTCCAGTCCGGCCTACTGCGACACCCCCATACGAAATCCTTTTGCGACGACATCCCGAGTCCCTACTGCAACCACCCTAATCCAATAATACCTGCGTTGCTTTGCTACGATACCCGTTTGCGACCCAACCCCAAACAACAACCCATTAGTGGCCCATGGGCTACGAAGCCCTAACCCTGTACGATACCCACCCGCGATAATCATCCCAAAATTCGACTTCCTATTGCGACATGCCATACCGGAACCTTGCCGAGACATCTTTCGAGATGCCCATAGCGACCACCCGAGCAACCCTGTATACTACCAATGCGCTTTGCCTGTGCACATTTTATACTTCACTTCTCTCCTGGGCAGGTAAGGCAGATCATGCAAGTGCCGTCACCAAAAAGTATTTCTCCATGCGACCTTTTTGCGCCCATTCCTGGTCCGACCCTTGCGCCCTTTCGATTTTGCATTGCCCTGGTCTGGCGTGCCTATCCTCCCTTTATTCCATCTGAAATTCATAAATTATTATTATTATTTTTTTCCCTGTATATAGATTTTGCTTAGCATTTTGCGTTGCGATACCCAATTGCTTTTACAACTGTCCCTAGCCTATATGGCGTCGAGGACGGCGGTGGATGGAAGAGATGGATAATATACGTCGGCACCGGCTGGAGGGTAATACCTTCACGCCGTTACCGATTCACACTATGATCGACGCGACTTATGGTTGGACGGCGAAACCTTCAGAATTTCCGCAGATTGACCTTTATGGAGCAGAAGAGAAGGAGACGATATGCAAGTTGAGTGGATCATGGATGTAGTATACTTCATCATAGATATATGCTACGTATACATGCCTCCATACGCTGCTGAAAATGCGCGCAGGGGCTGGAATATGTACAGAAGAAGGAACGCTCAGGCCATCAATACAAAAAGGCAGGCAATGTGAGTAAAATTACATTACCGGCCTATACATCTCGTCATCATCTTCTTCTTCCTCATAACTTATGCATACTCTCTCTCCATTTGGTGCTTGCACAACTAGCATCGACATCGCCTCGGACGATCGATTCTTCTCTCCCGTTGTCGCTCTGTCCTGTGCGTCTGATTGGAAGATGTTAAGCACGAGTCTGCTGTTTCCAGGTAATTGTATGGCTGCACCCTTTCTTCCGGGTATTTGGGAGTCGAATCTAGCGTCGTTGTCGTTGGAGGCATACCATCGCACGCTCAAATGCACGCCCTCGGCAATGCATGCGAGGATTGCAATTGCCATGATGATCTGCAGGGCCCAGAGCGTGGTAAACGAGCCCTGATACGCCGTGAACGGGTCGGCTTCCGAATGGCACACTATCCGGGGGTGGGGCCGTGAAGTTGGCCGGGGTTCGACGTGAGCGCCTTTTCTCTTGCGTAGCTCGTTGCCGGTTGCATAATTGATTGATACTTTGTCTTTGGTTTGGCCTTTTGTTTTGGAGAGATACGAGTTGTACAGGTCTGGTTGGGTGTGTTGGAAGTTTTCGAGTTCGGGGCCGAGGTTTGCGCATAGGTCTGCTGTGATGTCGCTAGATGATGGCTGAGCTGGGGTCCAGTGTGCGGCTGAAGGAGAGAAGACTGGTGGTGCATCTGCAACGACTATGCAACGGCAGTGCGTTCGTGTCGGTGCTGCTGTTGCTGTAGAGAGAAGAAAGGCGGTGCCCAAAAGCGAGGTTGCTGACGTGACGAGCATTTTTTTTTATCACGAGTCCGTGTGTGACGCGGTTTGGCAGGGTATATGCGAAGGGCCCGATGTGGAGATGCTGATGTGAATTGCGGTATGCGGGAGGGGGGCGCAATCTGCTTATCAAGTCAATATCAAACGAGCAATCCGTGTTCGGGTACCGCCAATGTGGGCATATTACTCACCTAAATAGATGCCAATAAATAGCAGGTTCCTTTGTCGACGGGGCTACAAACGTCCTTTCTTCAAATTGGGGCTGATGAAACAGTTGGCAGCTGGCAGCCAAAGAAGTGCACTAGCCGCGCGGGAAGGGTAGTGCTAGGAAGCGATGAGGGACATGGACTCCTTCGCCACATAGCCATGGGCCCACCATCTGGATATATACTGTAGGTACCGGTGCTCTCCTCGCCCCATCGCCACGCGACCGACCTAAAGCCGCAATAGAGTCTCAGCTACGCCTCCAATTGTCGTTTCGCGCAGGCGGCATGGCCCACGTCGAGTTGGTGCTTCGTGCAGGAAGACCAGGCCCGAAACAAGTCAGAGCGTATTGGTGTCTAACTTAAATCGGCCGCTTCTTCAGCCTCGTGCAGGTATTTCCAGTAGGAAACATGCTTGGGAGCTGGCCTCGATTGCAGTGCACGGTTGTGGGCTGCGGATGGCACAGCTGGCCACGCTGCAAAGAGACTGGTCCCGGGAGCGCCGCCCCCCATGATCCGCCCAGGGCTTGTACTTTTATGCAAGGACGGTTTGCGACCTCGTCAATTCATTCCTTTTCCTCTTTCTTCTAGACATCGCCCCCACTTCAGAAGCAGTGGTTTGTTTTGCCGGACCTTGAGTTGCTTCTAGGCTTTGGGTTCAGGGGCAATATTGCTAGCCAAGGATTCCGCGCGATATGTTTCTTGCTGCCAGGGTCTACAATGCCATGCGCCTTGCTTCCTAGGTCCTAGTTGAACCATATCGCTCTGGGTCTTATCTTGTGCGCGAGGCGCCCGTCTCCTTTTCGTATCTATGAATATGTCTCTGGACCGGCGAATTTAGCTAGCTCGCGGATAACCGGCTGTTATTACTAGGACTCCGCACATCACTTCATCAACCGCACATGGACACTCACAAACTCAATTCAATTATTAGGAGCTGCCTGTGCCGGTCAAAGTATTAAGTTTTTCTCTGGCGCGGAGCAGGACCGTCTCATGCCCAGCACCTTTCGCAACCACCCGCGATAGCAAGGCCCCATGTCTCTCCGCCCCTCGCCGGCCGCAGAAGTTGGGACTAAACACCCCGTGTTTGGTCAACCCGCCATTCGGTTCCTCGCAAAACAGAGCCCGTAAATTCGGGCAAAAATTGGCATGCCAAGAAATTCCGCAAAAGCTTAAACGTGTTAAGACGGCACTCGAGACGCTGTCTGTCGCGCACACCCGAAAGAAGACCTTTCACCGTTTGTCGTGCCGTTATTGCCGATGTGGACGTGCCAGATCGTCGTCCAAATGGTGACATTCTGCTTCAACACATGTCAGACTGCGAACAAGCGCTGCGTAGATGCTTGCCAACGTCGTCATGTCGGAACCCGTGTATGGCGGTCTCCGAGAAACAAGGTCTTGCGAGCAACTGTTGTTTTATACCAAAGGAGAACTAGGCTTATTGAAGCTGATGATTTGAAATGAGACTCCGCAATGCTGCTGGGCTTCATCAACTTTTCTATATACCCCCCAACGGAACGGCATAAACGGTACCAGTTGAGTCACCATCATCAAGATTGGGCTAACCGTTTTAGTAAATGTGCGGCGTGGATGCAGCCAACTGTGTCAGCACTAGGGCTAGGACTGAAATTGCTGGTACACCAAGCCTGCGAAAGGTCTGTATCCACGTTTCTGCGTGCGCTTGGTCGAGACGTGCCTTCGTGCAACGTGTTGCAATTTGGTGAGCATGTCGTTGGGGATCACACTTGTCCGGCGGTGAAGAAGCCATCTGCACATGGAAGAAGCTGCCTTTATGATGCTCTACAAACGATGATACACAGTCAATCAGCTTACTTATGGTATCTCGTTCCGAGAGCAAATCACGGTATTCACCGGAACCGGTCAGAAGCTTTGTCTAAAAGTAAGAGCGTGTTGTTGAAAACCCGAACATGCTGGACCCAGCCAGTCGGATGCACCAGAAATCATCAAGACCAGATAGACGATATCTGAGGCGGCTCGATGATGTCAGACATGCACATGTCTGGGATGGGATTTTGGTTGTTACGCCTGTGCCAACGCCCGAAATTTTTGTCCGTCTTGCATGGGCGCCTCGTCGATCTAGGTAAGCGGACGGTTAGCGCATCCAATCATATCTGTGGCTCTGGAACTCGCTGACTGCGTAAACTCCGCCTCCACTTGATGACTATTGCGATGATTGCCTTGAGCTTTCTAGCGACTCTCTTAGCTCCTAACATCGACTGATAGCCGCTGGTGCTTGATGATGAAAGGCTGTGAGCCAGGTCACACAGTCAGCACCACCGCTTCTAGGTTTGGTCTAACCTACTCATTCACAGTCATAATGTCTTCTATCTTGGCAGGAGCTATGGCGCTCTCGGGAGATACAGGATTTATCGGACGAGAAGGGCAATAGCTAGGGATTAGTCTGCTATATAACATCTAAATAGACGGCCGCGAAGCTCAGCAACACAGCCCTAGAAGGCATACCTGACGCTTCTTTGTATCTTGGATATACAAGGCACTGCTCCAACATGTCTTATTTGTTCGTTCACTCTCCGGTGGGGACCATATTTCGATACGCCACAAAGGGGAATCTGGACTTCTCGCGCAGTACTGGCAAAGGCATCTCAGCCTCTTCATCGACCGACAACGTACCTGCCGCTGACACCGATGCATCCTCGGAAAATGTGCCTACCACCAACAATGATGCTGCCTTTGGCAGTGAGCTCAAAGCGCACCAGACCAGCCTGGTCGATTGGAGCGGTCCCAACGATCCGAGCAATCCCCAGAACTGGCCTATGAGCCACAAGGTCATCATAACTTTCATAATCGCTTTCTATACTTTTGCCGTTTATGTAGGCTCCTCCATTTACACATCCTCTCAGGAAGAGATCCAGAGAAAGTTTGGCCTTAGCCATATCGAGAGTTCTCTGGGCCTCGCTCTATATGTCCTAGGATATGGGCTCGGATGTTTGCTCTTCTCGCCCCTCTCAGAGGTACCTGCAATTGGCCGGAATCCTCCATATGCTATATCAGGCTTCCTTTTCATCGTTCTATGTATTCCAACGGCGCTCGTCGACAACTACCCAGGTCTCATGATTCTTCGATTCCTACTGGGATTCATGGCATCTCCTTGCCTGGCAACTGCTGGCGCATCTCTCACAGATATTTGGGCACCACCATTTGTTCCGTTTGCCATCGCCCTATGGGCTGCTGTGGCTACTCTAGGGCCAGCACTAGGCCCAACGCTGTCAACCTACGCCGTCAAAGACCTTGGCTGGAGATTTTCAAGCTGGGAGTTGATGATCATTGCGGCACCTGCCTACCTGATGATGCTATTGTTGATGCCTGAATCCTCTGCCCCGACAATTCTATACTACAAAGCAAAGCGTCTGCGCGAGCAGACCGGAGACCAGAATCTCATGTCTCAATCAGAACGAACACAAAAGGACCTCAAGATAAGTAGCCTGCTTTTCGATGCGCTCATCAAACCCTGGGAAATCAATGCTCTCGATCCAGCCATTCTGTTCACGACACTGTACATTGGCCTGGCATATGGAATTTACTACTCCTTCTTTGAATCGCTACCACTTGTCTACCCAGTCATGTACGGCTTCAAGGCTCAAAGCACCGCCCTGATCTTTCTATGCGCCGCACCAGCGGCCATTCTTGGATTTTCCATCCACTGCCTTTACCTCCGGTTCCGCGTCTTCCCCGCGCTTTTCAACGGAACCTTTGGCGAGGTCGAGAACTACCTAATTCCCGGCATGGTGGCCAGTCCCATCATCCCAGCCGGGCTCTTCCTATATGGTCAGTGATATCCACCTACTTCTTCTCTACTTTTGGCACCTACTGACATGCACGATAGCCTGGTCTGCGCGCCCAAGCGTGCACTGGATAGTCCCTACCATCGGCCTCTCCATGTCCCTCTTTGGAATCTACTTCATCGCACAAGCAATCTTTTTGTACATCCCAAACATCTATCCGCGCTATGCCGCAAGCATTTTCGCCGCCAATAGCTTCTCGCGAAGTGTGCTCGCCCTCGCGGCCATTTTGTTCTCCAAGCCAATGTTCGACGGCATCGGCGTCGACGGGGGAGTAAGCTTACTTGCGGGCTTCATGGTCCTCTGCAGTGTGCTCATGGTGGTGCTGTGGAAATGGGGTAAGCTGCTGAGGGAGCGCAGCAGGTTCACAGTCAGGCCGTAAAAACTTTGTACTTTTATAATTATTTTCACGAAACTTAACGTATTAGGAGGCGATAGAATATCGAAGCAGTTTTTGTATTTTTATAGCATGGGTGGAGCAGTGTGTATAGATATGAATGGGTAATTTAGATCATTAGCATTTCAGCCCTCTTTTCCTTTTCCGAGATAGAACACGGCTTTCAATAGTGACTACTTCTCTCTTCGTTATCTATGGACGGAAGTATACGGAATACTCTCGACTCAAAACTTTGGTTTACCAAGTGCCTCCTCTCTCTCTCTCTCTCTCTATCTCTCTCCGCGCTCCTAAGTCCGCGCAATGATTAACGCCGAAGTCCATGCCCATCATCAATTATCTCCTTTAACTCCACACTAATCACCATATGCAATCACAGAATGCCGACGTGTCCATCTACATAACCACTTTAAATCAGAGAATGGGAATGGACGGGCATGTTGTATGGATGTCAAGTAGTGGTGATGGGAAGAGAAAAGCGACGAAGCAGTTTGGCCCCCTGATAGAACTTGCTCTACAGAAAGGCTGCGAGCTACATTGACTGCCTGTGCCCTTATTGTTGTTATCATGTTTTCTCATATTACTCTAGACCATACGGTTCTAACACATCACTATCAACTAGGCGGATGTAAGTCAAAGACACCATATCGCAGGCACCTCGGTAGATAAAGATTCACCGAAGATTAAAATCCAATGTCAAAACTCCCGCAATGCAACGATGAAAATGAGCAAACTATTTTTGCAATCTTCGCCACTGCCGCGTACGAGATGGCCTATCTTACACTTCTGCTTTGATACTAAATCAATGATACCCTGGATCCTCGCCACTAGGTGCTGGTGTCGCGGGCTCCCAAGCTCCTGGTGTCGGCGCAGCAGCTGGCGTCGCACCGTACTTGTAGCTCGAGTCGCTAGGTGTAGGGGCGGAGAAATTTCCGGGCGTAGGCGCATCCATGGGTGGGCCGCCTGGAGTGGGTGCGTTGTAAGCTCCATAAGCGCCTGGGGTGGGAGCTGCATAGGCACCTGGTGTTGGTGCGTTATATGCACCAGGAGTAGGTGCGGAGAGGCCACCCGGGGCTTTGGAGGTGGTGTTGCTGGCTGAGCCTCCCCAGCCGGGTGTCCGGCTGCCTGAATTAAAGCCTCCTCCATATGAACTGCGCGAGCCATCGTTTCCGCCATATGATGTTGCTCCACCATAAGATGTTGCACCTCCGTATGAGGTTGCACCACCATACGAGGTCGCGCCTCCATATGCAGTTGCGCCTCCACTTCCACCGTAAGCTGTTTTTCCACCATCTCCACCCCACCCTGGAGTCTTGCCACCACCACCTCCACCCCATCCGGGTGTGCGACTACCAGATGGCGTGCTGCCCCAGGAGGGACCGCGGGCCGAAGAGTTGCCCCAGCTTGGAGTACGCCCACCACTGTTATGGCTTGGGGTGCTGCCGGAGAATCCTCCTCGTGATCGATTCGGGAACTTGCCGCCGCCGAACTCCACACTGTTACCGGTGATAGGATCTTTGATGGATAGCAACTCCTTCTTGACCGAAATCTGCTTGTTCTTGGTGTGTAGCTCAATCCGAGCTTCGTCATTCATGGTATCCTTCACAATACCTAAAAGACCCTTGTATGCGCCCTTGCGAATGACCACAGTCTTTCCAATGAGTTTGTCGCGACCAAAACTACGAGGTGGAGGCATACCGCCACCGCCACCACCGTTTGAGGCATTCAAGGCAGGGTTGAGACCACTGAGATCTGGGCCCTGAGCTTGTGCGCGACCGCTCTTTGCAGCCATGGTGACAACATTCGAGCTGCGAACAACGAAGATGCCCTGATTTTCGACCAATTCACGATCCCGTACGAAGAGTGTGCCGCGATGAATGTAGATGACCTTGCCCATCCGGCCTTCACCACCGTGCTCTTTGACATCGTCATCATGCCTAATTTCAGACCCGTCACGGTCAGTTGCGACGGCAAACTTGTTCCTACCAACAACTTGTGAAACTTGGGTATGGAGAAGTGTTCGTACGTCGCCTTGCTGATCGATGACCTTTAGCACTTCACGATCCACGCGAACGACACAACCAATCGTTGATGCACTGGCGCTTGTTAGCATAGGCATTACTGGAGTCCGGAAAGTACTTACTCAATCTGTACGAGGTCGTAAAGGTCGAAGTTGGAATCGGCGCCAACAGTTGCAGAATCGGCTGCACGCTTCAAGTCCTTGCTAAAGACAGTGATCTCTTCTTGTGTTGAATCGCTGAGCAAGGTGATCTTATCATCCCTAATCTTTGTGACCAGACCAACTTCGTCAACATATCTACTTCCGCCAATAACCTTGACATGGTCACCTTCTCGGAAAAGCTTTCGTAATGTTTTGACGGGCGCATCGATCCGCCTGCCCTTGAGCTCGCCCTCGGTGACTCGTAATGTGAGGATGTCGCCAATGACTGTGACAGTGGTACCACGAATGCCCTTCTGTTCGCCTGTGTAAATCTCGACGTTGTCTCCAGAGGCGAAGGCGGCACCGGTATCAGCAGCCTTTTGCGCGGCCTGGACTGCAAGCAGATCCAGCGTCTCTGTTCCATCGGCATTTTGAATGGAGAAGAATTGCAGTTCCTCCATCTTTGGGTTGACTCGCTCGGTGCTGACCCAATTGACCTTGACATCTTTGATGAGGAAACCATTCTGGTAGTCTTCGCCTTTGTATGTATAGCTTCTCTGGTTCCCGGAACCCGTCATGTTGAGATGCTTCATGTGTCGCTTCTTTGCTTCGGCTTCATTGAAGAGCTTGGCCGGGGGCCGTTCTGTCTGTCGCCCAAAAAACCCTCGCTTGCGTTTATTGTCCGCGGAAGCGTTCGCATCTTCGTTTAGGCCGTAGTCAAGACGGGGAACCAGTTGCACAGAGCAGTCGAGACCGTTGGTAGAGACCTCGACAACCTTTGCCAGATCGCCTTTATATGTTGGCGGCCGAAGCATGCGTACGAACTTGCCCACTTCCAACGGAGCCCTCTTCTTCTTTCGCAGTAGATCAGGCCGTTCCTTGACACTGATGGCCGTCTGGCCGGAGCCCATGAAGACGTTTGTAATACCATCGATGATGTCGACCATGGCCTGCTGTGTATCGGCTTCGACATAGAGGTAGCCGGACTGCGGACCGGTAGGACCTCGCTCAAAGGCCGAATAGACGTTGATGGGCTGGTTTGTGCGCAGCTTGTCGTCGATGCGCTTCTGTATGGCCATGACGATTTCTCGTTCTTTGCCTGGCCGACACTTGCACATCCAGATCATGGGGTCGTTGACTGTAGGAAGGGCGAGGGGAACTGCACCGGCACCTCCCCGGCGAGCGCTTTGCATCTCACGGCGGCGGTACTTCTCGTCGAATTCCTTTGCAAGCTCCTCGACGTCCTTTTGCGCATTGACCTCGCGACGCATGTCCAGCTCGCGATGGTGGCGGTCGTCGAGCTCGGGGCCGGTGGGCTCGAGCAGATCGTCGGGATGCACGTCTTCGACATCGTTGTCGTCGCCCTCTTCTTCCTCTTCGTCGTCTTCGTCGACCTCTGCTTCGACATCAATGAACATGTTGCGCTTCGCCTTCTTCCGCCGCTTGGCGGGTCGTGCCTGCACAAGTTAGTATGGCGCATCTTCAAGAGGCGCGCAGGCTGGGGATTGCATACCACCACGTCATCCTCGTCTTCGTCGTCGTCTTCATCGTCATCATCATCGTTGTCTAGATCGACGCCTGCACCTTCTTCGTCTTCATCTGGATTGCCAGTGAGTCCCAGCGCATCGTCGTCGTCGTCGTCGTCTTCATCGTCATCTGCCTGTTGTCTGCGCGGCGCGGGCCGGCTTGTAGCTTCGTCGTCGTCATCGATTTCGGTCACGGGATTGAAGTCCTCGGACTCGGCAGAGCCCTCGCGGTCGTAATCAGCCATGGTTGCGGGACTGTGCGATGAGGGTACTGGGAGAGGCGGGCTGGAGTGTTGGCTGCGATAGGCGCGCAAGGCGAGTTCGCAGCGACTTGTGCGGCTGACTAAGCTTCAAACAGTGAGGGGAATTGGGAGGAAGAAAAGAGAGGGAGGGAGAGGAGAGAGAGAGAAGAGAGGCAGCGTTGGGGGTGTTGGCTTTGTTTAAAGCGAATCAAGAAAGTCGAGGACAAGGTGAGCATCAAACGCCCCGGCCAAGGGAGCCGCGCTGGAGGCCCTGGCCTGTGCTTCATGCACCGTCGCTACCACTACCATCACAGCCTCGCCTTCTTCTTCTTCTTCTTCTTCTTCTCCTCCTCAACCACCACCACCACCGCTCGCCCCCACACCTTGTGCGCTTTGGCGTCCTGAAATGCCCTTCGCACGCTGTCCAAGCCGTCATATGCTTTCTGGTACACAATCGGCCTGATCTTCTCTTCCTCTACTAGGCCCATGAAGCCGTCCCAGGCGTCTTTGGTTCTCTGTGCATTTTGCCTTCCGTCCTCACCAAACCGGTACCCGTGAACCATGGCTGACTTGAGCAAAATTCGATTTGTCGGAATTTTCTCGACGTTCCCATCTCGTGCTGCAAATCCAACAATGACTAGTCTGCCCCTGTACTTCAAGCATTTCACTCCGCTCTCTACGGCGCCTATACCGTCATACACGATATCCACGCCTTCCCCGTTCGTGAGCTCCTTGACCTTATCTTCCCATTTCGCCTCATGGTAACTCACCACCTCATCTGCACCAATTCTACGCACAACTTCACCTTTCTCCCGACTCCCAACAACAGCAATCACTCTCGCTCCAAACGCCTTGGCTATCTGAATTGCCATGACACCCAAGCCCCCACTTGCACCCAGCACCAAAACTGTCTCACCACTCTTGACTTGCGCCACACTCGCAAGTGCACCATAGCTCACAGCTCCAGATGCACCCACTGCACATGCTTCCACCAATGACCATTGTCTTGGAACCAAACGTACCGCCGTTTCAGGCACGCAGATGGTCTCTGCATATGAGCCTAGGCCACCGCCGAAGACTTTGGTACCTGGTGGGAATGCTGAAGACGGCGGCGACGATGCGACGATGCCAGCAAATTCATTCCCCAGAATAAACGGTGGCTTCACGTGGCGCCTATTGTTCTGGTGGAGGCCTTGCGCGTAGAGGAGATCGACATGTGTCACAGCTGCATGTGTGATTTTGATCGTGAGTTCGCTACTTGACTTTGGCATCGCGTTGCAAATTTCCCCGACTTTCAACTCTTCAAAATTCTGTCGCTAGTTAATTGCGGAGCGATGGATGGTGATAAACACATACTTTGACAAAATGATCAATCTGAATTCCCCTCATGACTGATTACATCTAGTCCAAATTCAATAGTGTTTCCTGCGGTTAAGCTATTCATGATAGAGACGCAAATGTAAGGTGGGATACCTACTACATTTAGTCAACACGGAAATTAACAAGTGTGGGGTCGTCCTACCTCGGTCCAGGGAAGGAGACTAAGAAGTTGCGACACAGATCTTTCGCTTTTAAAAACGCCTATGCAGTCCTTTCAAGTCTACCAACTCTCACCTTGAGCTCTTCTCAGCCATGACACTACGAGGGTATGGCGAGATCCTACCAAGCCTGCTGAACGGACACGCTTGTGCTTTAACAAACTAACTTCCGTCACGTTTGTCGCGTCAACCTTAACTCTTATTGGCCATGATCATAAAATCTTCAACGCACTCGTTGGAAAATATGGATCATATGTCTTGATAACTGCGTGTTTGAAGGGGAAAAAAAAACTTGGCCATATAGTAAGAGAAGTTGATGGAGAGAAAATATTTGCAGCCAAAAACGCCATTTGTAACAGAGCAAGTGAGTCCATTGAAAGATCGGTTCACACCAGGTAGATCAGTCTTCAAAAGAAGCCCAACGAAGGATCGAAAGGTATGAAAAGACCCCATTTGTGATCCTTCGGAGCACGAAAGTTTTGGCTAGTGTTCTATGGGAGACAATGAGTATGCTTCCTCACCTCCCACAACAGTATGGGTATTGACACAAGCAATCCATTTGGCGGGTACGATATCGCTCTGGGGACGAGTTACGGCGGCCCGAGCTCTCGGGTCAATCGGGTCAGCCAACTTCTGGTAACTCAGGTAGATACTATCTCAGTCAATTTAGAAAAGGTCTTTGACTTACTGAGCACAAATGAATCCTATACGCTATAAGGCTATTGTCAAGTCAAGTTAAGACCGGCCTATTTCTGTTTAACCTAGCAAGGGCTTTTCATGATATTATAAAGCTAGACGCTCTTCCTAATAGTCAGATACGCTGTGTAGATAAACATACGCATGGCGAAGTAGTTCAGGAACTAGCGACGCCCGTGCCATTAAAAGCTCTGACAGGTCTTCGTATCTCGCTAAGTGTGTTCTAATATATTCGTGTTCGCGTTCATTTCGAGAGCCGCTTGGGTTCGTTTTTCCTTTCTCGACGTGATTGCGAGGCTTCGTTTGCGGACGCTTTCTTAACCTTGCGTTCAATGTTCGGGCTTTCGGGATCCGGGGCGCGCTTCTGTGGATTTCTGGTCGTTATTATCGTGCCGCCCTTGTCGGAGGCTCTAGTGGGCTTTGTAATTATTACAGGTGCGGAGGCTACGGCATAACTGCCTTGATCAAGGGCTTCGAGTTTTGTTTTGTATACACAATACGTCAACGACATAAAGTTCGATGCGACCGGGGAGTTAAAGCTATTCGAAGTAATCAAGTATATCCATCCGTAACGGAACAACCGCTATGACGGAACAAATTATAGGTACTTCGAATAAGCATTTGAGACCATAGTGGCGGTTACTATATAACATGTGTGCTGGGGAGGGATATTGAACCTCTTGTTCTATTGTATGTCATTTACACGTGTGGCAAAGCCTTCAGATTAGGAAGCTGAGTAAGTATCCCTAATTTATTATCTGGATTGTATGGTACTAGAGTTTGGTGTAAAAGCTGTGTGGCAGAGAGCTCATCTGCTTGGAACGTAGAGCGAGATTATAACCCAAGAGGGAATAAATGACGGCTTTCTTGGGTCTATTCGGAAGCGCAGTCTTTGTCAACAAGTGCTTCTAAAAGATGGTAAAGAGAATTTGATGGCTAATCGAATTATTTAGTAGTATATAGCCTATTGTATGCATCTAGCATTGATGTAGGGAGCGTGACTACCCCACTTTACCGAGAGTCGTGGTTGTCCAGGATAAAACTCGGCTAAACTCGTCCCTTGTTATTGGCTTCACGATTGTCAACATTATCTTCCAAAACACTACAATGAAGCGGAGCATCTCTGGAAGCCATGATCCGCTGAAGCGCGCCAAAATCCAACAAGATGATTCCGATGTATCCCGCCCACCACCTGCGCCAAAGCCGACACTCGCCTGGACTGAAGAAGCTGTCGACCACTCGCGGTGCCCATCCCTTGATACTATCCAATCGTGGATTCACTCAACACATAGTTTCGTGTCTGACGACGGAATGGCACCACCAACCCCCTCAAGCGCAGCGCCTAGCAGCTGCAGACGCCGCATGCCACGTTCTGCCCGAGCTCGCACATCACGGACGCCTAGCCCAAGCAAGAAGCTGTCCCCACAAACGTATCGGACACGGAATCTATACCATGCAGACGTCTTCGTCGAACGCTTGACCGAAATTCCTCCTCTAATCGACGATAGAATCCGACAAATTCTGGGAGTCATTTCATGGGAAGACCAAGTTGCGCCAAATGACGGACACCTTGATAAGATAATAGACTGGTACCTGTCTGAATCGCGCAGAAACACGTGCCATTGTTTGCTCGAGGGCGATTGGAAGATTAGTATAGCTGGTCTAGTTCGGCAATTGTCAGACCTTTGGCTGGGCGAATTGTAGGCACAGATGTCTGAGAAAGGTTGGCTGCATTCTGTCAAAGGCTCTTATTTAGAAACTTACCTTTTAATTAGTATGGAGTCGTGATATCAAGCCAACAGGCGCATCAAACTATTCTCACGATAGGAATCCTAGCCTGTCCGACTCGAGACAAGCCTCTCTTCCCACCTTTAACCCAGAAAGTATTGGGACTACTGCCCCTATTTTCGTCGGACCTACACCACCTCTCCCACCATCTGTTTCATCTGCGCGGACTTCAAGTACTGAAGCTTTGGATCCATACTATATATCAACGCCGAAACCAGATATCACAATTGGGCTCGACCACCACGGGTTTCAACATATGCACCAACGGCGCCTTGTTGATCATCAGGCATCTAGCTCAATAATTAGTGACCCACATGCAGCTGATATGGGTATACGATTCCCGTTTCTAGTTGTTGAAGCAAAAGGCTTAAGTGCAACTGGGAATTTAATAAGTGCACAAAATCAGGCGGCTGTCAGCGGTGCTTCGATGCTTATAATCCTTCAAGACCTGAATAATCAGGTGGATTGGAACGCGAGCTCGGCTGCTGACACTGAGCCAACATTACGAGCGAAGACTCCAACGATCTGCTTTTCTATTGTCACGGAGGGCCCTACACACGAGATGTACGCCCATTTTGAGCTTGATGGCGCGTTTCATATGTACTGCATTCGATCATATCGTACTACCGACAAACGTGACACAAGGGAGTTCATGTATTTTCTATATCGTATATTAGAATGGGGTCGAGGAGATTACAAGAATGATATTGTGGAGATGATCAAAAAGATTCCAGGATTGGAAACATTTGGTTAACCTTCATCTTCTCTCACTCTAATTGCTTTTTCATCTTACAAGTTACATCCTACCGAGTTGAGGCCTAAAGGTTCCAACCTCCTTACGTTGCCATTCATTGAACAAACCTCTATGGGCTCGGGTCGATCAAGCATTGATATTGCATTTGGTCTCGCGCTCATTCTTTGTAACCTTTTCCGCCCGTTGAATCGTTATAGGGCGACTCTAACCTACGAGAAGAAAATAATTCGGTAGCCCTTTCAGGCTATGTCATGATCACAGCTTATCCCTTTTCGCATTTTATCATCGTCGCTTCATCGAATTAATCTACTATAACAAACTTTGTAATAAAAAAGGCAATGCGTACATAACAACTCCCGGGTCGATACGTCCACATAGAGCATAAACTGTTATAAGCTGATTAAGCTTTGTGGGCATACCGCTTGTAAAGGTTAGCTCACTTGTGATTCCCACTAGTGAAATGTGTACTTCGTCGTTTAAGTCTGTAACAATAAACCCTATAGGTTTTCTAAGGACGGGCATCCCTTCTGGTATAGCTTCTATACGAGGCAAGTTTGTCCCCAGGAAATAAGCGTGACTGTATGGCAATCGGCACACAGCGCTTAAATCTTTGATACTATTTGTCAGATTTGAGGGGTTTATTGATGTTTCGCGGTAACTCGCATAAGACTGTGATAAATGTACGTGATAAAAATGGGAGAGTAAAAGATGATTGTATTGATGTGTCCGTATGATTGAACTGATTGATTTCTCCGTCTATCTCCGGGATCCTCTAGATATCCTTACTCGAGACTCTTTGTTCGAAAGCCTTTGCCAGGGTTGAGCCTTTGTCAGCGTTAGCGTCGGGTCTCTGTGCGTGCTTGATTATTGCAGCCAGCTCAGTCGTCGCCGGACTGAAGGTCTCATCTAACACTACTACTCTGCATCTAGGAGTATCCTGTAGTTGCTAATAACTCTATTTAGATATCGATCTGTCCGTAGAGGATAGGGTCCAATAGCATATTTGGAAGTGGCTGAAGTTCCGGTTTCGAGTGATACTACATGATCTATTTGACAGTTGTTCCAGTCGTATATATCACCTTTTCCTGGCGATGTGACTGTACATTCCTAGCGGCCAAGAGAGCTGGGCAGTTGTTTAAAAGGCCCCCTTCTTAGAAGGTATCTATATTATCTACATGCTTGGACTTGAAGGTAGCCGAGGTACAAGCAACACTATAATTATTTAGTAATAGCCTACGGTCTTTGTTGATTACTCTTTTAGAACGTATATATTTTTATAATTATAATATAAGACTTTTAAGTAGCTTATTACTACCTTATATAGTACTATCTACATATTACTATCCTTTACCTTAATATCTGTTCCTCTGTCTACTAGCGGCTTTGCTACTGCCTCGTTTCCTCCCTAGCTGCATCGTGCAGCGCCGTCTCCCCATATTTGTCCTTTGCCTTAACGTCTACTCCTCTGTCTAATAACAGCTTTACTACTACCTCGTTTCCTCCCCTAGCTGCATCGTGCAGCACCGTCTGCCTATAGTTGCTCTTCGCCTTAACGTCTGCTCCCCTGTCTAATAACAGCTTTACTACTACCTCGTTTCCTCCCCTAGCTGCATCGTGCAGCGCCGTCTGCCCATAGTTGCCCTTCGCCTTAACGTCTGCTCCCCTGTCTAATAACAGCTTTACTACTACCTCGTTTCCTCCCCTAGTTGCATCGTGCAGCGCCGTCTGCCCATATTTGTCCTTTGCCTTAACGTCTGCTCCCCTGTCTAATAACAGCTTTACTACTGCCTCGTTTCCTCCCCTAGCTGCACCGTGCAGCACCGTCTGCCCATGGTTGCTCTTCGCCTTAACGTCTGCTCCCCTGTCTAATAACAGCTTTACTACTACCTCGTTTCCTTCCCTAGCTGCCTTGTGCAGCACCGTCTCCCCATATTTGTCCTTCTCATCCACGCGCCTGTGGTACCTAGGCCTCCAGCTCTTCTTTGCTAGTACCGCCTCTACCCACGGGATAATCTCTAGATAGCACGCCATATGTAGTAACGGTAGAGGCGTGGGATTGTATAGCCTTTCTATTTCCGCATAGGTAGCCCACCAGTGCTTGCGCACAGCGGAGTCCTTTTGGAAGAAGAATTCGGCAGAGTCAAACAGCTTAACTGCTAGTTCTGAACTGTTCTTTGCATGCTCAGGCCAGTAACGTACAGAATACCCCAACAGTGCAGACTCCTGCGAGCTTGGCTTATCATCTAAATTAACGGCATCATGCCGCAAGCTGCTCTGCGAAATGCAATCGAGACACGTCCGGCCCAGCTCTAGATGTGCACTCTTTGGCTCAAGTCGAAATGCCTCTACAACTGCATTGCTATCGTGCTCTTTGCGTACCAGGTAATCGCGCGCTGACTGGTGTACAAGACTAACCTGCTGCTCCTGCACCTTCAGAATAGGCCCGCACAGAGCAATTGCGTCGCGCATCGCGTGCTCCTCAGTAATTAGCAAAGGCAAGCGCTGAATCCGTGCTGCGGCTGCTAGCTCTTGTAGCTGTAGAGGGCGCAAAGCCATGGTTACCCAACGCAGGATCACACGACTAGCCTCTCTCCGCTCGACCGGGATGCGAAGTAGCATGCGGCTGTATATCGCTGGAAGGCCGCTTGGGAGAGCGTCAAGAGCTTCTAGCACTTCACTGCACGTCTGCTTCTGCGACAGCTCGTGCATCGCGAAGCCCACCCACAGGAACGTCCCCTCAGCACGTGTCAGCAGAGTTGTCTGTACAGTTGTGCGAAACTTGTCATCAAATCCTTCGATCCTCGACAGCTCGCCTACTCGAGTTGCGATGAACCGCTCGATGTCACTAGCCACCTTCTCGTTATTGTCGGGGTCTAGCCTTACTCTCATGCACTCTTGCAAACCAGGAATGTCCCGGCTGATGATGACTAACCTAAACATTGTTGTTGGAGCCGGAGGTTGAGGAGCAAGTAGGCGGACGATCTTCGGTACCAGCACTCTTAGCGTACCTTGATCACATTCGTCAAGCCCATCAAGCACACAGGACATCGTCCCTAGGCTAGGGTCTGCCACCAGCTGGTTGAATATGAGCCACAGCGTCTCTAGAGATGACAGCGTCTGTTGTGTTCTCTCTGGCGTTTCGAAGTACGGCAGCACGTGCTTGACTAGCGGCGGACGCTTGGTAATAATCTGGTGCACCAGTCCGCGAAGCACAGCAACACCCGTGTTGCGCTTCTCATCTTGTTGGCTGCAGAAGTAGTACACCAGTTGTGCCTCTTTTGTGCTGGGCGTCTTCTTTTCGAGCTCTTCCGTCAGGAAGACAGACAGCATCGTCTTGCCCTTGCCAGGGCCGCCCGAGACCCACAGAAGACGCGTGCTGCCACCTAGCCAGGCGCGATAGCTCTCATTGTGTGTGATCCAGTCGCAAGTACCTGCAACCCTCGTCCCTTTTGCGCTGATCAGTGTCTCTCGGTCGACGCGGGGGTCGGTGAGGAAGAGGGCGTTGCGACACGCGCTGGCCGCTTGTTCCGACGCTTCTGTCAGGTGCCCATGTTAGCCGCCAGCGTAGAAGTGCTGGAACAGTCGAGAGAGCTGGGCAGACGGACTCTGGGGCTCACTACTGCTACCAAACTGGCAGTTGGCGAAGCTGCCTACATAGGCCTGTGAGCCTTGTTGTGCGGATACCTGGCCAATGTGTTGTTGGTGGTCCATGACGAACCTCTAGACATATGTCCAATGGCGCTTTGTTTGGTCGACGTATATGTACCTGTCTGTACGCGGGCGTTGTTTGCGCCGCTGTTACCGTGTTAGCTTTTATAATACAGGGTGAGCTTCGTGGGTTGCGAAGGGTTGTGGGTTATCTTGTGTTAGTCGTGAAGCGAGGCTGTGCTGTACAGCTGAGCTGGAGCTGCAGCCTTTGACGAATCCGCTTAGATGTAGGATGCGAGGCTGAGCCACTGCATGTAATTAGATCAGTGGCAGGTATTGGTGCCATCCTGTTGATTCGGTCTGTTACGCATGGCTTTGCTAATTCGTGACTAGACAGCCTGCAGTGTAGGGACGCAACGCCTCTCCCTCTTCATCGCATCATGCTTCTTGGAAGTCTTTCCGGGTTTGCTTGGAGTACCGGAATCCCTATTTAGGAGTTAAGCAAGTAACGAGCCTCATTGGGCGACATACCATGAGAGGTTTTGGATGTAGTTATGGTCAAGGTGCAATTCGCGGATGTCGTAGATAACACGGCGTTTTTAATATCAAGTAATGGTGGCCGGTCGAGACTATTTTCGCGACTAAAGGGTGTTCATGTAAGGAGACAGCGTACTTGTTCGAACTGGATGTGTTGCCTTGGACGTGGTTGAGACGTTGCGTTGGTCCCCTTGGGCACAGCTACTTTTAGGCCGCTCGCTATTGCCCAAAATCACTGGTAAAGGTTTCGAGCTAGGGAATTGTGAAATTGTGAAATTGTGCAGCGGAAAGCGCAAAACCCATGGTACTCGATTGCAATTGATGGAGTTATTGAGCTTCGTTTGCGTAAACTAGGTTCTCTCAGCGCAGCCACAGTTCCATATTGACTCTGAGATGAGGTCGCTCGTGTATAGACTTACTCATGCGCAAGGCACGGAAGAAGAGGCATAACGGCGATTGGGAAGAGAATTAGTACAGAAACAGCCTATGTTGTTAGATTAATTTTATGCCCTTAGTTGATGCTGAGATCGGTTCGATCTGCAAGCCCCTTTCACTCCTACGGGCGCTCTTCACAGGAGGAACTGTGCTACTCCAGAAGAATCCATCTGTATAGGTGAACCCCTCATTGGGGAAAGGTGTATGCAGTTGAACTATCTTGTTCGTCGATTGATGCCGAGAGCCATTCGATCTGCAAGCCCCCTTGCACTTGCAAGCATCCCCACGACGGAATAGATCTTGTGGTGATCCAACGGGGACAGGGAGTCCAGACGAAAGTAGAGAAGGAAAATTAATAGTCTTCGTTACTTAGATTGAATTCTCCACGTCCTCCAACAGGCATTAATTTGTAGTTCGTTGCTTTGCCACACCTCAGGCAATCGTCGTTGACCCGAGCTCTTCTTCCTCACAAGATCGATTAGTTGTCATTCCCATTGCCGCCATTTACGCGTGTCCAGAATTGTGATAACCTGACAGTACAAGAACCTCCATCGTGTGCCATAGCCACCATCTCCGGAGGCAGGTGAACATGTTGTCCCAGCTCCTTCACTGAACATCTCATGCTTGCTCCTTCACCGGCGGACCTAGCTCTTCTTTCTACTATTCCACTTCATTAAATATATCCTCTGTATCCAATCTAATGCTAGCACAGTCCTTCTCAATCTCATTTCCTCCTCCTCCCCAGCCCTTATATTATTAAACGCCTAGGAGCAGTCACCATCTAAAAGCAAGTTGATCGCATCGCACTCAATCCTCCACTAACTATATTAGCTTCTCTTCTCTCACAAGCGGGAGCGCCTGCGATCGCCGGAACGCCGTCCTCATTCTGCCACCTTTCTCCCCACGATAACCAAGGTGGGCACAAGTCTTCACGTGTGTCAAATCATTTACGCTAAGCCCCAGGCCACCCAGCATGCCCAATGGCCAGTCGGACTTCAACATTTTCAAGTCCTCCAACACCTCTGATCCCTACTTCATGTAAAGTGACTTGAAGACTGACTCACTAAGTGCGATATAGATATGTTTCAGGACGGAAGAGGGCATCTGCTAGAGCGGTGCTCTCCTACTTTTCAAATGCACTCTCGTTTAATTGTATTTTTGAAAATATCTTGAACGCACAAATCTTTATAATAGGGAACAATTCCCCGGAATCGACAGTGACAGCTTTCTTCCGGTTGACTAGACATGCAGCTAGTCTCTTTAGTTAGCACCTTCCGGGATGATGCTTGGCTGAATCACTACGCATGGGAGGAGTGAGCTACATAGTTGCACATGCACACATTATCCTCGTGCTTGCACCCAACGCGACGCCACAAATGCTCCCACGCACTCACGACCGCATGCGCGCTCCCTATACCTTGCCAAATCCTCGTGTTAGTATTTTCACTATGCTCTTCTGCCGCATGGGCGGGCGTGCTTGCCTAACAGATAAGAACTTTTGCACAGAAGGCCTGCGGGGGTCATATTGAGATCGCGCGAGGGTCTCATAGCCTCGATTCGCAACATCAGCCCTTCTAAGCCACAATGACGGGTCTTTACCTAAAACATATCAACGAGCATATCCTAGCCTCTGCGGCGGATCACATGAATCAGGCTCTAGGTAATGCTTCTTCGCAATTTTGAACGTGTGAACCAACTTCTCCTGCGCTTCTTAGTCCTGACCTAATCACCAATAAAGTCCGACGAAAGGCAGAGGGTGTTTACAGGTACGGAAAATATACGGTCACTATTCCTAGGCTGGCGCTGAAACACTATTCATCACAGCTTGCAAACTCTCAAGCATACACTATCGACAATGGCATACTCCAAGCGGTCGAGAAACCAACGCAAATCTATACAACGGGATGGCTATTGAAGGACCCCAAAATGGCGGTGAACCTCCCTCTTAGCTTCAAGAATGTTCTCAAGAGAGTGGCCTTCTTCCATTTATTCTTCGTGAAGATGACGAGTCTATCATAGTAGGGGTCAGCATCATCCCTGTGAGCAAGTGCACCGGGCTTGACATGGACGAGTGCGGGTTGTAATTTCCACAACTTGACGCGGAATACGCACCCGTTTTAGAATTGTAAAACTACCTTGATTACATACTAGAGAAGGGTGCTAATCTTCATTTAACATTCTCACGGTCTAACTTAGGCAGATTATAACTGCCGTAAACTGTCTCCTGAAATTCTGGGATACCTCCCGAGATCCGAGTGCCGAATATGCCCAAGGCAGTACAAGGCTCTGCGAGCTCGAATAGACGGCCCACACATTACGGTGTGACATAGCTTCAAGATGTAATAAGCACCATTATTGAGAAATTACCAGCATCTTGCTCTAACTGTTTTCTACGGGGGAGTCATGAGGTGGCGATTCATGTACTGGCTTCGCCTTCTCAAGCAAGACATCACGTTATATGATGCGCCTAATATTGTGGTATCAAAGGTGCATATTGTGGCTACTGCTACGTTCTCTAGTATGCTACAAGCTAGCATGAGGGCTTATTTTGACACGGATATGACAGACTGCATAAGAGTTCCAGCATCTGAAGTCAAGGTAACCCTGCTTTTCACCCATTTGCATCTGTATCACACCTCACATTTCTGCCCTCTATGTACAGAGGAACAATAGTCTGAATGTAGTATTCTCGGAATTCTTTGAATATTTCGTAGATCTTCGGGCAAAATTTTAGTATAGGTTTATATCCTATGAAGCATTGAACAGATTAACCAAATTTCAAACATCTTCGTGGCGAGTAAACACTTTCATAACGCACTCCTGAAATGGTAATCGGCGTGGGCGTCTCCTTGAACCACCATGAGCAGTGAACAAGTCTGGAAGGTAGAATGAAATGATGAAATGGTCTCGAGTGCAGTCGAATATGTAATTGATTAGACCATTCTGTGCTTTTATTCAGCATGCCAAGTTGCAAGTATAAATAGCAGCGCATTGCTGCTTTGTCAACAGCGTGCGACCCTCACCAAGCTTGCAATAACCCCATACCTTCTACCATCATGTGCGACCACCTTGAAGTAACTTATTCGTGCCTGCATCGCCATTACATTGTTAGAGCATGGTGCGAAACATACCGGGATACTAGAAGAGATGTCCGGCCAATGTGGTTGAACAGTGAGAAAGAAAGAGTAAGTAACCAAAGCATAAAGATTGATGTGACTAGAACGGCCAAGCTCCAAAGCTGTTCGGATTGCAAAAAAAGGTACAGTTTGAGTCGTCAGGGCTGCAGGAATTGAATGAACATTGGTATATCAGAGCATTTAGTTGCAGATAATATTCCACCATGTTCTGCAAATTGAGATATTGTGCACGACTGCAGCACCAGCACAATGCGGAGTGGCAATACAGGCTACAGTTCGAGTAATGGACAAATCTTAGGGTACCTTCAACACGTCCCGAAATAGGTGCAGTCGCACTGTCTGAAAGATTGTAAACGCGAGAACTTGGCATTGCATTTGTTCAAGCTCTTTTCTTAATCAGTTGTGTTAACTTACTTGACGTGATGTATTCAAGCTGCCCCCCCCGTCTAACGGAGGTCGGTATCGTCTACACTGTGTTGGTAGTGGCTAGGCCGCATGTCACGATACAGCCATAAACTACTGCAGCCTTTTTGTGCAGTGCTCGCTAAGTAAGCATGGTACCAAGTTAGCAGTTACATGACATGTATGATCTTTCCTGCATATGAAGGCTACATACGGCATTGCATGCGGGGTTACCTGGGCGGCATGTTATGTCTACATGGCATGTCCGCTGGGCTTGTATAGGATCGGCAGGAACTATCGATGAGTGACGAAAGAAAGCCCGAAACTACGACAACTCTAGTCGTTGTGAATGCCCGGTAATTGAGCGATAGAGGCTTTGAACACACACTAACTTGACTAGGATATTTGAAAGCCGGCCTTCACCGGATCTGACGCTCCGTCGTTGAGAACTCTATTGCGGAGATTCCAAACCGAGCACGGCCTCGCGTACGTTTTGTTCTCGCTTCACTTCCGTCGCTAACAAGAACAGTCAAGAGCGACAGCTTGCAAAACACATGAGAAAGAAGTCGATAGGAGCTTGATCGTGACACTTAAAGTAGCGTTACCCAAATCGTGAACTTGCAATTACGAATTCCCTCCGTTCCGCATTCTAGAGTCCCGCAAGTATCGTCATTTCTACCTCGGGGGCTACAATCGCATTATCTAACCTCGAGAACCACATTTACAGCGATACTCCTCCAATCAATCAAAGAATTGAGCGAAACAAATTAGATGTAGATGATTGGATCAGGGGGGAGGGGGTGGGTTTAAGCGGTTGGAAGTATGCGTACCATGTACCGAAAGAGGAAGTTGAGAAGAAGTGGGGCGGATGCAGAGTTAAGGTAGACGTCAAAGACTTGATTGAGAAGTTAGGAGATTGGATTGAGAGGAAGAGAGAGAGGTTAGAAAGCCAAAGATGAAAGTAATTAGTGTGAATAAAGTAAGACAGAGATGAGATGACGGTTGGAAACGTTCAACTATAAAAGGTAAGGAAAGGTAAGGTAATGTTAAGTTAGGAAATTGTGTGCGGAATTGTACACGACAATTCGTCATTCTCCATCCTCTTCTCATAGATCACTCTTCCATACTAGATTCCGTTCTGGCGGTAGATAAGACAGGTTCGCTTTCAGGTGTGTTAACCAGTATGACAAGCCCTTGGCAAGAAAGCAAGGTGAAGCCAAGATTTTTTATCTCGCAGTGCTGATGCGATATCATAACGGGCTAAGAGGCTATTCCAATATAGGCAAGCAGTTATTGCATAACTTTCGAACAAAGAGACCTTCTCTAATAAGGTCAGCCGATCAGATTCCAGCATCCCGGATTTTGTGGTAAATGAAAATACCACAGGAAGCCTACAGGTGCAACACGAGGCTAACATATCACAATGAAGAAAGGAACCCTAGATGAGTGCGAAAGTTCCTTGATAGGGGGTGCCCCGTTCTTGCCTAAAAGGGAATGGGAGGGGAAGGGGGCTCAGACAAAGGATCAGCACTGCACCAGAATAATGGCGCTACCAGCAGGTCTGAAGCGTCAGTATCTACGATGGCTACAGGAGCGCAATAAAAAAAAAGGCTGCGAATTTTCTAGGAACGGCATCATCCTCTCTGGCTAACCAAGTATTGCATGCAGCTTCTAAGGCAGGCAGCTACGCTACTGTGTAGGACAGAGCAGGGGCGTGTTGTCGTTGCGGTTTCAATGCTGAATATGGAGGGCTCGATAATGCAATTAAAATCAATGCAATTTTTCCGTTACAGACTCGAAATAGCTAAAAGTAGGTCTAAAGAATGCAGAAAGTTCAATTTAACTCTAATAACCGTTGCGGCTTGGACGTAACATGCTTGAGCGGTATTGGTAGTTTTGCGCGAAGGGATGCTCGAAAATAGACTTCAAAGGAATTATTCGCGTGAAAGGCCATGTCGCTCGACCGCAGGCCTGTCGTGTTGTTACGTTACCGGCTCCGTACCTAGGCGTTCAAAGGATGGCCTCTCCCGATCGATAAGTGAGGACATTCGAGAACTTGCAGATAAATTGTAAATTAGGAACCTTGAATCTGCGTGCAAAAGTGGTAATGATGAGGTCCAAAAATGGCTCTCAACAAAAGAGAGAACATCACCTCTGCTGCCGGATCTACTTTTGACCGCTCTAACGACGGTGCCTTTAATGCTCAAATCCCACACCCATGCACCAGGTGCAGATACACCAACATGCGGCGTATTGGTGATGTGTTCCTTTCACTAACTCTCGTGACGAGTCGAACTTCTCGTCACACGTTTGGCTGGAAGAGTGTAATTTGTGCCATTACATCCTCATCTAGAGATAACCCTGGTTGTTGAGTTAGTGTGCAAGGCTCTACTGTCTCTTCTGCTGTCACGAAGCTGAGAGCCGTGTCGACACTCTCGTCATCGGTTGGTGCATCATTGTCCGCACGGCTCCACGACTCATTCGCACGCAAGATTGCTGCGTCTCTTTTTTTCTTGGCCCAGTCGCGTCCGTTCCTGTAGACAGCAAGTCCAGCTCGAAATTCGTTCGCATTTGAGGTCAAACAGTGAGTATCGATCTCATTCATGTACGTCTCCGGCTCCCCTCCTGCTGTGCGTGGTGGCCCGAGGTGGCTGGCGAACGTCCTGAGAACGCCGTCATGATAAGTATTCGACACTGTATATGCGTCATTGCTGTAAGCTGGTGTACTCTGTCCGGATGTGCTTAATGAATGCATGCCCCTCGCCCCAATCGCACCATCGTAGCACGCCTGTCGCTTGGCGACTACGGAAGAACCGTCTAGCCCTTTAGCTTCTAGGAAGAAGTTCGGCGCTATGGGGAGGTCGCTCTGGGTCGAGGGCGTGATGTGGTGGCCGATCATCCCGCGCACCTCCCGGTTGAGCTGCTCAGGGCGGGCGCCGTAGAAGACGTCCGGTTGAGCAGACGCGAGCTCGACACTTGTCAAATTATCAAGGTTTCTGAAAGGAATGCCTCCGGAGCGACACATTGGATTCGCGATCTCGCCCTCGATGATGGGGATGACGGATTCCATCACTTGGGGCTCTTTCTTGGCTGCCGCGTTTGCTCGTTTGAATCTTCTAAACTGCCCATCCGAGAATTGAGACGACGAAAGTGAAGGCCGTCGCTGGCTCAACATCTGACTGAGTTCCTCCAGATTATCGGGCTTAGGAGGTATGCTACCATCGGGATATTCGTAGCTTACAGGGTAGATGCTGTGGTCGACAAGGGCCTGTTCAAATTGGCGATTGTATGGCCCGATGCTCTCAACCTTAGGTGGGTTAGTCGTCGGTAGGATACTACGCGCCGCTGCTGAGTCGGGCCTTGGACTGCGGAAATTATACCGGCTCGAGCTCATGGTACGAATGGGAGGGTAAGGATGTCGAGGGTACTATACGGAGTCGTCAGCTTTTTCGTATAAAGTAAATGCTTCGCAATCCATACATTTCTGAGCTCTGATAAGTCTGGGCCACCCTGGCTGGCGTAGAGCCTAATCTCCCCTGCAGCCCGCGATCCGCAGCGTCCAAGGGGATTAATTGTATACTCAGCGCTGCGGTGAAACCCCTTGGAATCAACGAATTGGCTTCGAGTGACTAGCAGGCGGGTGTGTTGACGCGGTGGGTGTGGGCTTGCGCGAGCTTGATGAGTCCTCCGGTCGAGCTCTTTAAGCCCGCGTTTGGTCAGCCAGATTTTGGACGCGTTGTCCCAGTATGCTGCTGCTGCTGCTGCTGCTTGGGATTTGCTGTCACGGTTGAGCTTCTGCTTTTTTAGTTGCCGGAAGTGACGATGGCATAGAGTGGGTGAAGAGCGTGGAGTCATGAGGTCGGGAAAAGGAGGGAGAAAATCGGCGCTTATAGGTGCATTTGTTTATTTTTTTTTGTTGTCTGAGACATGGACGACGTGGGCAATCGATGGCCCTATCATCCTAGAACCGCCCTTCCACCCCGCCCTTTGTGACATACAACGCAGCTCGACCACAACACATGCTCGCTGTCGATATGGATAAGGTAAAGTAGCACGTACCCGACCTGCCGTTGGATACGCTCACGCTGTGGTCTTAGGAACTCGTCATCATCATCGAGGATCGATATCGTCTCAATAGGAAGATCGGCGAAGGCGGCTTCGGTCTCGTTTACCTAGGTACTTATGCCAGGTTTAGTCTGCTACGCCCTACTGACAGACCCAGGAACCGACCTCAAATCGAATGGACAGGTTGCCATAAAGCTCGAACACACCCACCATGGCCTTCGGAACCTACACGACGAAGCGGATGCCTACAAAGCGTTGGCCGGCGGAATAGGCATACCAAGCGCCCTGTGGTTCGGAGAGGAATGCGAATACTATGTGCTTGTCCTGCAACTTCTTGGGCCGTCGCTAGAGGATCTGTTTAACTACTGCGAGAGAAGATTTTCTTTGAAGACTGTCCTACTCTTGGCCGACCAGCTCATTACTCGCATTGAGTACATACACTCCAAGTCGCTTGTCCACCGCGACATCAAGCCGAACAACTTTTTAATGGGCATGGGCAGGCAGGGAAACAGGGTGTATGCTATCGATTTTGGCCTGGCAAAGGACTATCGCATGGCCAACCGCCGGGGATGCTTGGGGGGCACTCATTGCTTTGCGAGTATCAATTTTCATAATAGCATAGGTATTTCGCCTCTCTAGTAGTTACACAACGCTCTAACATTATTATTATAGAGCAGTATCCACGAGATGACTTAGAGTCGCTCGGATACGTCCTTGTGTACTTTCTTCGGGGGTCGTTGCCCTGGGAACACTTGAAGGTTGCGGAACGGATCAAGGAGATGAAGATAAGCATGTCCGCTGCCGAACTCTGCAAAGGCCTGCCTGTCGAGCTCGAAAATTTCATTGAATATTCCAGATCGTTAGGAAAAGATGCAAAACCCGATTACCGGTACCTTCGAGATCGTTTCCGAAGCCTGTATATGCGCCAGGGCATGGAGTATGACAGTGTCTTCGACTGGACCGTGAGGAAATACATCGAGAATCACGGCGAGCTTAAAGAGGCCGCACCTTACACGCCACGAGAGAGCCATCGTCGAAAGCTACCTATTGCGCAGGTATCATCGGAGAAAAAGAGAACTAAGAAGCGTGGCCTTGCAACACAGGTCGTCGAATAAGTGATAGGACCACTTGGGAACGGCCACTTGGGAAACGGCCACTCGTGACAAAGCCAGTGATAAAATTATTCACAGTAGGATGTTGGGTACATATGTCGCAGCAACCAAAACAGGATCCAATTAGAAGAAATAGAGGGCAATGGTTGTGTGACACCCTCCACAAACAAGCCATCAGATGTAAGTAAAAATATGTAGAAATTCGATGATATTGTAGTCTTTTCTCGTACCGAGTAAACGATGATCTAGTTTCTGTATATCTACGCGTTGTTTTGTGAATCGATCCGGCTTGAATGGTAAGGTTTGTTGCGGAAGCAGTTGTGTAGATCCTCTACGATGAGGGTCAATCGCGGAAGGAAAGCTCTCTGAAGGAGATGGTGGCGTTATTCGGCGTGCACGTTGGTGTTTGTATACGGAGAACAAGTGGCTCTCACCCGCACTGTGCCGCTCTCGTTGATCAGGGCGTGCAAATGCCCACGTTGGCTTGCATTTCCTATACAGGCAACTTTGCCAAGCTGAGACTATTGCGGCTCAATGTCCCCTGTCGTTAGCGGGAACATATCACAAGGCTTCCAACGTGAGTTGTCGCAAGGTAAACACGGTATCTTTTTTTTTTTGGCTAGCGGGAGAGCATGCCTCGCTACCTGTTCCCCATCGGAAGAGGTACAGCGGCTAGCGGAGCCGGCTTCATCTTGAACGTGGCTGCAACACAACGACCTCGGACCAGGTGGAGATAGAATGTTGAACGAGCTCGTATTATTGGAGGGATCACGGGACGCAAGCCACAGATAACAAGCTCCGTATCTTGTATTACTGATCACATGGGAGACTTGATCGTTCAGGTAAGACAGTGAATACCTTTGGGCACGGTGTCACAAGTGGCATGAGGTTGCTTTCCTGACCGTGAGTTGCCAAGAACCGGGGATCACCACACCGTAGAGCTCCGTGTGCACCAACGTTGTCAAAATAATGTTTTTTCTCGGAGGGACGATGTCCGTTGATGCAAAGCTACCGCCGTTAGATTCTCGTCCCATTGGATTCAATTGGTGGGATTCGACATCGGTTGCTTCGAAGACGGCGCGCTTAGGGTAAATCAATTCCCTCGCGGTAAATTTGAGGGCAACTGTGGCATTTTCAGGCTCTCTAGATAGTGTTGCCGTTAAAAATAAAAGACTTGGGGTTGGACAACCAGCCTCCAATGGAGATGTTGCACTAGTTCGTCAATGCAAAAAAAAAAAAAAAGGAAACCTATCCCCAGCTTTGCCTTCAGCAGCTGCAGCAACTTCTCCTTCTTGAAGTCCAAGAGGCAATCGTACTGCGCCGCAGGATAGGGCACAAGTGGATAGTTGATGGGCTGCTGAATAATATGACTGACAAAAGCGCCTACAGAGACTCACGACTAGATATAAGGCGTGGCGAGGAGCACTAACGACCCCCAGGGCCATCGAATCGTGTCGTTGAATATTTGCGTATCCAATAGACTTCTGGCGGCAGTGTCGGGTCTCCGCCCTGACTGCTGGGACCATTGCTACTTCAATTGGCTGATGCAAACAGCGACGGCGGCGGTGAGGGACGACTTGCAAAAAGTGGTGAGGATGGAGATGATCGAGTTAAATATTAGGTCGTAGTGAAGCGCTAATCTTCTTGTTCCTACTTTCAACGACTCTTAGCGAAAAAGCAAGACAAGGGCAACGACGGTCAACATGATCGCCTCCGCTCACGTCCCAGTAGGCCCGGACTAACTACCATGATAGCACCATGAACCGCAAAATGCAGGGGTACGCTTGGGCGTGTGTTGCGTGACATGTCATCCAAGCTCAGGAACGAGAACTAAATTTTGTTAGACCTAAATATTGCCAGTTTTGTCGTTGGACTAGATCCATTCACGTGTGGACTAGGGGGAGACGCCATCGCGGGCATAGGCAAGTCTTGTCTCGCGGCTGCTACAGCGGTCAGTGTCAGGGCTGCTTGGGTACGGGAATCGGAGAGGGGGAATCTGATCTTTTGCGACTATCCTAGGTGTAAGGCGGAAGGAGTAGGGTTGGGCCGCTTGGAGCATTTTGCCAATCCCAGTATGAATCATGTTCAGCGCCCCTGCCCGTTTGGACCGACTAGATTTTGGCGTTCTAATCTTACGAGGCCGATACGACGAGTTTGGCGTCGTGTAGGAACACGACCGAAGTGACTCTAAGTAGTTTATAGTAGATAGGGCTCCTCGTAATAAATACTTATTGGGTATCCTTGCAGCTAGTAAGCGCTGTTTTCCCCAGTATCATCGTGATAGCGTTGGCTGTCTTACATCGTACTGCGCTGCAATTTTTAAATAATTTATCCTTTCTCCTATCTTTAGCAACTCCATAGCTGCAATCGTAGCTTTCATATCACCTATATTAGCTAAGTTGTGTGGAGCTGAAGTTAAGATGCGATAGCATTGGTGGGCGAGAAAACGGGCGTCAGGTAACCGAGGGCACTTGTTGTCGGCTCTTTCCTGCATCGCATACTCTCTACGCGTGCCATGAAGCGAGAGCGTAGCTATCTTGGAGGTGGCTATGCCAACCCGAGGCCTCTGAGGTACTGCAAGCCATCCGCACCCAACGAAAACTCCCCCAGCCTGTCCAACTGTCCATCGCCAATCCCGTCGCGTCCGACACCAGTCACCCCTTCACCTCGCATCCTGCAATCAATAGAGCCCGAGGAACAGCCATACGAATAAGAGCGTCTTGAGAGTACTAGTGATACCATGAGTTCAACACGAGCGACGAGCGTCGCGTCCCCGAGCAGCGAAAGAAGGAATTCCAAGCGTCGGTACCGATCCACAAGCCCCGCAAAGTCTACCACCCCATATCGATCTAGAATCCTGGCTAATTCGGGCGTCGTGATAGACCATCGGCATGACCTCCCTAATGATGTAATGTCTCAGCTTTACAAGATATTCGGCGTTACGTCGAAGAGAGACATTGGCCAACACTCAGCGTCGCAACACATTGTTGAAGGGTATGCATACACGTACAGTAGCAAATCAATGGCTATGACCCAAAAGATTGCCGGAGAAGGTGAATGGAGGGCTCAACTATACGCAGTTCTTGTAGAGTCAATGCAGGAGCTTCGGCGGGACACTCTGATGCTAATTGGATCTGATAGGCGTAGGGCTACTCTTGCTTTGGTTTTGCATTACGGCTAACATTTTTATAGCATGGTTAGCTGATCTGAGACCAAAGCCACCATCGTTTGACATGCTTCTCTCGTCCGCTGCTACCGATTCCGCACAAGCTCCACAATCTTTTATACCAAATTCAATACTTCCGCACGCTCCAACTCTGAGGCCGTCTACGAGGCAATCGTCTACTTCTAGCGATTTGGAAGAAAAGAATCGTCCTTCTGTAACTAAGCCGGACATTGCACTCAGCCTCGCCCATGAGTCCTTTTCGCCCTTCCACGCCTGGATTTCAGGGGATCTGCAGGACAGTAGCAGACCCCTATTCACTAAGCCTCATCAATCGCTTATAGGCATGCGTTTCCCTATTCTAACCGCGGAAATAAAAAGCCACTTCGCTGAAGGAGGTATCGGTACAGCATACAATCAGCCTGCAGGAACCAGTGCCTGTGCGCTCAATATCCTTCGTGACTTCTTTGATGTATCTTTAGAGTCAGAGCCAAGGAAGTTTGTATTTTCAGTCCCTTCAGAAGGAACCCAGCATGAGCTGTGGGTCCACTATATGGTAGATAAGAAGTATCAATCAACGCTCCTACGGGGTTGGCGGACGACAGAATTAGAGGATGCGGAAGAATTCGCGCGAGCTTTAGATGCAATAATGGAATGGTGTGCGACAACTTTCCGGAAATCTGTTGTAGACAAAATGGCCGAATATGAGGCTGAATACCGGTTAAATCTGAAGCAAGCAGGATAGAACTATACATTGCGAGGAGCTCCGTGTATTACTACGAGCTACCCCACAAGCTCCCTAGTGTATAAAATCCTTGTAGAGAGCTAAGCTCTATGTAAACCAGACTAGTCTATATAAGGAGCCTAACTCTTAGTGTAGTTATAAATCAATAACTATCTCCTACTTATTCCTAAGCTCGTTTCTCCCGCCACAATAGTAAATCCATGCCGGCTAGGACCGTGCGCCGCAATTTCACCAGGCTCCCAAACTTCGGCTCACGATAATAGAATCGAATGATGCACCTACGGTTGCCTCTGCCGCACCGGGCGACATTCCGTCTCTCCCCTCTTCTCATCCTACAATGTAATATGGCCCATACAGTAGCCTCGGAACAAGAGGGTTCTGCCTACACGGCGCGGTCGAAGCGAACTAACGCTACTGCGTTCAGACGTTACCTGATACTCCTCGCTATTAAGCTCTCAAAGTGCTTTCGAAAACGCAACGATACCGTGCCGTTTCCCTTGGAGAAGATATACGCCAAGTACGGCTCCAGTGTTAATCTCAGTGAGGCTTCGACTATTCAATTCGTCGCGAAGCACACTCCGGTTCCAGTCCCTCGCGTGCACTGCGCTTTCACGAATTCGAGCCGAGCATATATTGTAATGGAGAGAATACGCAGAGATCTAGTCGGATTAGGGTGGTTTAAGCGTTCAGAGGAAAGTAGGGTAAAGATCCTGGACCGCTCAAGGACATGGTTGAGGAGATGGGCCGCGCAACACCTCTGACAGGTATCGGTGTCGCCCATGTAGATGGCGGTCCCTTATATGACCCCAGGTTTCCTGGCACATCGAATCATTTCGGACCCTTTAGGACGGCTCAGGGCTTTCACAGGCACCTGCAAGGTGGTCTGGAAGCACATCCGGTACACGAACCAGAGATTAGTGAGCTCATTCCACAACAAGACAAACTCCAGTCTGCTTCGGTATTCACTCATGGGGACTTGAGTAGCTTGAATTTCCTCGCTTCTGGAGATAAGATTGTTGGTATTATTGATTGGGAAACCGCCGGCCGGTACCCTTCGTACTGGGAGTACAATACTGCCTGGGAACGTAAACCCGCAAAACCAATTTTGGCAAGATGAGGTGGATGAACTTCTCCAGCCCATGTCTAAAGAATTAGACATGGAAAAGATACGGCCCATGTACTTCGAGGACGTTTGATCAATCAGGTGTGAGCGAATCCTGAACATTTGCAGACCCTTTGACATGTACGTTCATGAAATTTTGATGCACCATCTAGTCATTATACTTTCTCGTCGTTTGCGGGGTTGTACGTGAACCTTGTCTCTTGGATATTCCCTGAGGTTTTGCTAAGCTCACCGACTTCGAATTGCTGGCAATAGTCCGTTTCGGCTTTGATCGGAGGATACCCTTGAGCGAATCCGTGGAAACGACCCCACCTGAGCCTTTTGTCATGCTAGATTCTGGATGTTGTAACCGTTTGCTTCTACGCAGAGTTCGGAGTAGAGACTCAGCAGTATCCGGTTCAGGGAGCAGCGGTGGATCACTAGAGGGTATCTCTTCAGAAGCGTTCAGTTGTCGTCTAGGTCCTAGCCCTTTCTTTGTGGGAGCTTTTGACACTTTCGACAAGTGTACTGGAGGAAGAGATGTACTTGCAGCTGCCTGAGTTTGCCCATCTCTGTTAGGTGGCCTCCTCCTGCTTGGTCGTGTCGTCTGCCCTATCGCGGGACGAGGAGCGCGTCGACTGCCCCTAGGAGGAAGTAGATTCGACTCCAGTGGAGAATGTTCGACGTTTTCATTCGATAATGCGACTGAGTCAATCCCTGCAGACTGGTCTTGTTGAGATGCGTTCACTGTGCAAGATGCTTGGCGGTGGTTTGTTTCAACGGGAGGGAATAACCCAAAAATACGTGTGCGAGGTGCTTCTCCCGCTCCATTATGGCTTCCATTTCCAAGCAGGTTTGCTTCAATAGGAGCAATGCCATCAGCAACTTCCTCCTCGAGAGGGTCTTCATGTTTCCAGGACATTCCAGGCAATATACCCCATTTTTTGTTCCAAATGCATCGTTTGATCCAAGTGTTCTTGACATTTTCGTAGGCTCTTGTATTTATGTCAGCGGAGGTAGTGGCGGCGGCAATGACCTCTCTACTTTTCACTTCATCTTGGATTCGTTCACGCTCTTTCGATACTTGGTAAACGAACTGATGAAATGGACGCGAGGCCTCTCGTTCACGCTCCCGTGTAACTTGCCGCTCGGCAATCCGTCGCTTCTCTTCATCGCTCTTCGGTCGTCTCGGCTTTGGCTGTGGCTCCTTTGGAAAAAAAGAAAAAGGAGGAGGTTGGGTATTTGCCTCCGCCTCCGTCTCCGTCTCTAACTCAGATTCAAGCTCAAGCGGCTCTTGATGTTTCCACAGTCCATGGGCCATGTCATTCCACTTGTCATTCCAGATGCCCTGCTCAACCCAACGCTTCTTGACGTTTTCGTGCGCGAGTTGGTAAAAATCCGTTCCGACAGGTAGGCGGCATGTTCGATTTTCATGTGCTTCGGTGATCTGCTTTTCCTCTTCACTTTGCTGAGCTGCAAATTGTTCCCTGGGAAGCGATTCCTCGCGCTCCCTTATTAGCTGCCATCGTCGCTCTTCGCGGCGTCGCTGCTCCTCGCTGGGAGGGTTGGGGCTCTGGGATCGAGTTGAGTTGTGTGATTGGGGAGATGTATATGGAGGCGGAGAATCGATGAACCGTTGTCTTGCACGATCAAGTCGTTCCGGGTTTTGCTCTAGTGATACTAGAGCTCTCTGAGCCCTAACCAGCCCATCCCCTCGAAGATTATCGGTAGCCATGGGAGGTTGTCGAGGAACCGAGATGGTAACGCAGTAGAAGTAGAAGCAGAGGCGGAGTGAGGTGCGATGCCAGAAGCTTGGCCGGAGGTCGCCGCGTTTATCTTGGGCTTGGCGCCAGGCACCAGGCTAAACCCACCCAAAATACTACAGTAAGTTCTTCTTTTTATAACAACGCAATAAAATAAAGCTCTAGCTATCTATAGTTTTAATAGGGTAGGTTCAGTACTCTAAGATTAAGTTCCATTAAGTAGATTTATCAATTATACATCAAATTAAAAAAAAAAAAAATGTATTTAAAGCAATATCGAGCAATACAATTTCTAGCTAAAGAATTAATTTTTATATAATTCTACATAGATAGAATAAGAGAGTAGACTAGAAAGCATCGGTAGTCAATTTTTAGTATAGACAAGGTTTTCTTAGAAGTTGAGAGAGAGATAAGTACGTGTATCTTGTTGCCTTACGGGAAAACGCCACTCCTTCAGTTTACTAAGAGATGCTGATGACTCATAGCGGCCCCCTTCATCGTGAGCCAGTCGTTAGGTTTACGGGCTTCAGGGCTTGGGGGAAATTCATTGGCGCATTATTCATTACCAACCAGTCCGCCCCTTCCAGCTCGATGCTCATCCAAGCATTTTTGGCAGAGCGGGGTACACTGACACAAGCTGCCAGCGCGTCGCTGTCATTCCAAGCTGCTCGCAATCAATAAAACAGATAGATGGCTCCGTAGTGCGAGGCAATCGTTCGGTTCAAGACTCCGTGAATTTGCCCTTCGCACAGCGATGATCTTCTCCTGGCTTTCAACCGCCTTTATTCCGCTATCCTGCACTCGTTCATCGCTCTGATATGCCTTGTCATCACCGTCTCGTCCTGTTCTCGCTCATACCCCACAACGAGCGAGCCAAAGCTGTGGTCTCCCACCCGATCAACAACCACTTCGTCTCAACGTTAGATGATGGTACACCCGCTCTCGACATTGGGCACATCCGCTCGAAATCGGCCGATACTCTTGTGACACTGGGACGTGGTGACGCTGATATCTTCGTGGAAGGTTCCAGCATCGCGAAGGTCCAATGCTCGTTTGAGATCGATGCACACACCCACTTCGTCATGTTCTATGACAGATCGCACGGTCAAACAACCCAAGTCTACGGTGCAAACGCGACGCCGTTCGAGTATGGACGGCCTCGCAAAGTTGTTGTACAGGCGAAGCTCAACACTATAATTGGAATGGGTGGTGAGGGCCGGGACCTCGTTCAGTTTAAGCTGAAATGGTATGAAAATCCTGCCCAAACAATGGAGAAGGTCAAGAATCGAGAAAATATCCGCCACAGCTATGAAGAGAACCCCCGCCTCGCTCGTACTATCGAAGATGTGGCGGACACTGTTTTGCCATCTCGGCGAGTGACTAGACTCCACACGCCGGGAGTCCGGCAACCGAAGATGAGATACGCAAAAATAGGACCCATGCTCGGAGCTGGGCAGTTTGGAGAAGTATATAAAGCCGTCGACGTGGACTCGGGCAAGCTCATGGCAGTCAAGATACTAATGCCAACTCTGAAAGCTACAAAAAAACAACAAGAGGAGTGGAGGCAGGCCGTATTTTATGCATTGAAGCGCGAAGTAGAAAATCTTGCTAATATCCACCACGTTAGTAAAACTTTGGAGCTTTTACGTTCGCAGATGAACTAATGAATGCCAGCCACACATCGTTGATTATATCGCGTCACAAGGTTGGGACGGAGTTAAGGTGGAAATATTTATGGGCCTAAAAGAAGGGACCTTAGGGTCATTAATTGAGAGCGGGTGCTACCCCATTGTCGCCGAATCTGTCTTTCACCAAATGCTTCAGGCACTTGACTGTCTTGCAATAAACGGCATCGTTCATCGAGACGTGAAGCCGGAGAATATCCTCTACATAACCCGACCGGATAGCCAATATCAATTCCAACTCGGAGATTTTGGTCTCTGCAACCGTGCTGCCAGCGCCGTGACTTCTGTCGGCAGTCCACTTTATATGGCTCCCGAGATGTTTCAGAAGGGGGAGCAGACGCACAAAGTAGATGTTTGGTCACTCTTCGTCACGATGCTGTGGACACTTGATGTACAAGGATTCCGCCAGATGTCAAAACAGTTCAAGTCCCCTGGTGCGGTTCACGAGGCTGTTTTGTCTGCAGCTGAGAATCAGGAAACCATCTCAAATATTCGGGATATGGCGGTCCTTAATCCGGAGGGACGTGCTTCTGCCGCTCAAATGCTTGTCAAGTGCTTCAATGGAGTGGGACTTAGCTCGCCCCAAAATCAAGTCCCGGTCCTCATTAGCAAGCCCACAATCGAAGCAGGCAAGGCCGGAACCCCAACTCCTACGCTCTCAGCAGCTGGAATTGCGCAACAAAGGCCCAAAGGTTTGCGGGCGAATGTAGATCCACTTGCAATTGTGGCTCAGTGTCGAGTGAAGAAAGCTCGCATTCAAACCAAACCGCTAAGACAAGGATTCAGTCCAGTGACAGAGAGATGTCTGGGGCAAGCACCCAGCGCTGTGGCCGTAGAGAAACCTCACTGTGCGTTTCCGAGCGAGAACATCAACGCTATAACCGAAAGGTGCAAGCGGCCTTTGGCAAAGGAAGAAGGGCTACCTATCTGTGAAAGAAGAGGACGGAATCTGCCATGAGGCAGATCCAGACCTCGCTCCTTAGGAAGAACCACCGGATCTCTGAAAAGTGCACCATTCTATGAAGTTAACAGGCGGCTTTGGCGGTTGAAGTCACACCGCCTTCGATGGTTTCTAACTCTCACTTTGCTGAAATGTTGGCACTGTGAGGTACACTCCTGTCTGGGCTTACAGATACTTGCGGCTTGCATATTGAGTTCATAGCCTGGACGTAGTCTATGTTCGCCAATAGCCGCTCGGAGTTTCTCTTACATTCCATCTGTTTGCGTAGCCTTGTCCTCAATACCCTTGAGATATTGACTTGTTCGCTCTACTATCCGGCACTGACCGCTCGCTCCGTCCCAAACATTCACACCCCTAGGAGCACAACAACTGCGGAAGGGAAAAGGGTCAATTGGGCGATAAACTAGGATACTATATACCAACTATTAAGTCACGATGCTTAGGAGAATGCTGAGCGTTCGAGAGGGTTGCTGTTGGCTGTATTCTGGAGAGTTTCACATCGTTTGAGAGCCAAGAGGTTCGTGGTAAGATCTTTTAGGATCTTGTGGCAGCATGACCCTATTGACGACTGGGCGGGATGTAACTTCTTTTATTTCTCTAGCAGGGAAATCATTCTCCGCTGCCTTCTCATATGCACGTTTAGAGTCGGAGTTATTCTGTCTGCAGTATGGCATAATACATCACCGAATTATGCTTCTTGACACGATGCGATAAATCACTGTTGTCCTACCTCATACTCGTGACTTAGTAAGAAATCAGACTCTGCTTTGGCTATCTGTACATCCTTTGTACTACTATTTAACCCCGCCTCCGTCGCCGATCGACCTAGATCCTCACGGGTATGCAGCGAGCGCGTAGAACGATGTGGGACACGCGTACAGGGCATTCAGAAGACGGCTCGCACGCACCCCCGGTGGACGCCAACCATCCAGCTAAAGTAACGCTGTAGGGTTTTTTTTTTTTTTTTTACAGTTTTTTGGTTTTCAAACTCCGGTATGCTAATAGTTTCCCCTTGTACTCCTGCTAGATGTTCAAGTCTAGGGACAGATGTTTCGAGGAAATTGTAAGTCGGATTCGAAATGGATGTTATTGGTCGTGTACATTGCGTGCGAGCAATGATGATAGGTAATTTTGCATTGAAAGCGCTGTATAATGACCAAAAGAGTTGAGATCTATCTATAACACGTGCCTACTGCGCATGCTTTGAACGTAGAATAAACCGGCAAATATGAACGGAACATACGACAGATGGTGTGAATGCCGTGCTTGCCACCTCTTCAAACCCTCTTAAACACCTTCCATTCCGCAACATACATGCGCGTGAACATAAACATCGAAGCACCAGTCAGTAGAATCACTCCGGAGAAAACATTCAGCCCCCAGAACTTGCCCTTTCCTGCATCGAGAACGGCTCCCGCGATAGGATTACCAGCCAGGCCGGCGAAAGACAAGCATCCGAAAACGACACCAATGCGCACACCGATTTCCTCGACTTTGGAGATCTGGGCCATCTGCGCGGGCAGCAGAGTTACAAAGGCACCGGATGCGAAGCCGTAGAGCGCTGCGAAAGCGATAAAGGCTGCATTGCTGTTTGCGGGTATGCCCAGGGCGAGAACGATGATGCCTGCGACCAAGGCCCAAAGCGCTTGCATATTGAACTTGCCGGACTTGTCTGCTAGTGCGCCGGGAACGATACGGCCGAAGATGCTATGGGCGTGTAAGCGGTAAATACAATTGAATGGGGGGGGTGGGGGGTTGGGCGTTGAAGACTGACCTAGCAGCATTGAGAATAGAAAGAAGGTATCCCGCTAATCTTCTGCTCATTCCGGCGTGGGAGGCTTGAACTTCGATGAAGTTGATTGGTACGAAGAGGCCTAGAAAGAAGATGAAAGCCGACAAAGTGACCAGAACGAACTTCGTGTCCTTGAAGGGCTCTAGAAAGATCTTGAGTTGGAATGCTCGAGGCTTGGGTGGTAGACGTGAGGAGACGGTGAGCGAGGCAATGATCATGAGGCCCAGGATCAGGAATGCCATTGTCCGCATAGTCCATGCAAAGCCAATTTTAGGAATGAGGTGTGAAGCCATGATCGGGAAGATGATACCTCCTAGCCCCGATCCTGCAACCGTGATTCCGTATGCTAGTCCTCGCTTCTTGAGAAACCAAGTAGGGAGTGTGTTCATGCCTGCCTGAAAGATACAGTTGAGGCCAAGTGGGCTACAAATGCCTTGCGCCAAGACAAACTGATAATATTCTGTACAGAGACTTGTCATCATGAGCCCGAAGACGTGGAAGAAGGTGCCGAAAATCAAAAGGTATTTTGGGCCATAGCAATCATTGACCCATCCAACTATTAGTCCTGGAAAGAACATGACGAAGATCTCTGTTGATGCGATCCACGCGATTGTTGATGACGAGTAATCGCGAAGTTGGTTGAATTGGTAGTAATTCTGGAAAACGCCAAGACAGTTTAGCCATCCAAACGAGCAGAAGAGACAGCAGAAGGATCCTAATAGACATAGATATGCATCTCGGCCGCCATCAGGAAACTGACTTGGATGCCATGGGCTTGTAGGTGGGAGTTCTGGCTGATGTGTATCGTTCTTTTGCTCACTGATGCGTGTCTGCTCGGTGCTATCGTCAGGTGTCTGTAGCTTTTCTTCGTCCAGTGACCGCTCTGGGGATGTTGCCTGGGACATGGTGGTGTTGAGAGACAAGTTAAAAACTTCAGTTGAATATACGCGTGAGTCAAGACAACAGATGGTGATCTCTTGGAATTTGATACCAAATGGATCGCAGCGCTGTTTAAGTAGATCGGAGAAGATTGCGAAGCATAGGACTAGCGACGTACGATGTTCGAGGTCACTAACAAGCCTCGGGCTTCGTCACAAAGCCGAGCGCGAGCTGAAGGCTTACTCTAATCAACATCCGTAGGTGCGGTTGGCTAGCTCATGCAGCGGGAAAGAATTAGGCCGACTATAGGCACCAACGATGACATGTAGGCCAATCATGTCTAGGTATTCCTCAGGATTCTCGGCGTTAGTGGTTCGAGGTGCTGGAGAAGCCGGACATCAACGGTAGCTCCGACTCATTCGGGTAGAGTTAGGCGCGCCACTATCTCACCAAATACTTGAATCATCACGCAGGTCCTTAAAATTGTACGGTTCGCGTTTCGCGACATGCATGCCGCGATAGAGATAAAGTCGAGAAAAGCTCATTCATGCGTGTTTTAGCACACGACGACTAGTTCGAAGCTAACAAACTTCCTTCATTTCCACGCGGCGAAATCCGCGCTGGAAGACAACGGCAGGAATTTGGTATCGAAAAACTCTTTGTCACAATCCATTACGCTCTGCACCTCTTCCCATCCTTCTGGGTATTTCGTAAGCTCATCCTTGAAATAGAAGTAGTGCTTCCGATGATTGTGATAATAAGCCAAACACAACTCTCTCCATGTCCTTTCTTTGCTCAGGCAATCCAGTCTTGTATCATCCATTGCTAGAGGTGCGCTGATGCCATTCTTATCGGTTTCGATGAAACGTATCCTCTCCACACTATTAAACGCCCTCCTCATAATCGCGACAAAAAGGGGAAGATTTGTTCTTGATACATCTTTTATATCAATAGTTATGGTGAAGAGATTCACATCCTTTACAAGATCCTGGATTTGACATCTCCAGAAGTACTGTAGGGAGCGCGGATTTGTGGCGACGGGCGGCTCAAAAAGTGCGAATATAGGATCGAGAGCTAACCAACGCAGACAGTGTAATGCTGCTGATCTACCAAAGTGAAATGTTAGGCGTCGGATCTCGCGGCGATTGGTAGGCCCGCTTTGCCAGAGGAAGTTTGTAAACCTAATGTGATTAGTAGGATATTACAGGAATTCATTCTAGGGTTATCTTTACCCTATCAGACCAAAGTGGAAATCTGTGCTGTGATACATATGTGGACTGAGGTGTTTGGTGATTGTTTTCGAGACTGCAAAGAGAGTTCCTAAGGGTATCGCTGAACGAGGTCGAACTTTTCCCACTTTTGATATCCCTGGGTCCTCTGGGCAAAGATCGTAGTTTCGACTGAGACCGGCAGCAGTCTTCCAAATCAGGTCTTGGAGCTCAGCTGGTAGCTTCAGGAAAGGATGGAATAGTGGGCGTATTGCCACACCGTCCTTATCTGACACTGGTGGCCCAAGAGAGTGCGATCGATTCATTAGACATTTGTCCACAGCAAGACGCCCGCCTTGAATTCCTTGTCGTAAACGTGAGACATAGACTTTGCTGAAGTATTCGCGAGCGGACATCCATCCGGCGCCGCACCGCACGACTAGCTTGTAGTGCCCTCCTGCTTTATTCTTGCTATCTTCCTGGATTTTATCTTGGCTATTTCTTCTATGCGTCACGTCGCCTTGCAGCACATCCATGGAGTCGCGTCGCGCATCTCGCTCTTCGCCTTGCTCAAGCTTCATTGCATGTTCTTGAGGCATAAAAAGCTTGATAACAATAGTTTGCCTTGCGTCTGTGAATGCGGCGTCGGTCAGTACACATTTGACGGGTTTCCCTAGTTCTAATTCGCACGCTCCCTGCGAGATAAGGCTAATACTGCCATGAAAATGCAGGCTTGAGTCGTGATTCAACGACCATTGCGACAAATGGTGTAGGAATATGCGCTTCTGTTGCTCTTGGGCCCAAAGCCTGTTTGAAGCATTGCGTGGAGAATGCGGCGGAGACCTGCTCTTGGTTGGGGTAGTCATATCTGGGATGCCTGTGGCTTTGCCGGTGCTGGGCAAACTACTCGAGCGCGTTATTCTGAGGCGCCCAAAAACTACTGCGATAGGTGTGCAACCGAACATCAATACAAACAACAGGAGCTCTAGGCAGCAATTGCAAGAATGTGGAAAGCGCGGACTCGATGGTCATGTGGAGGAAACCCTCAGATGTTTTTGACCCCACACTTGCGGGCCGGCCTCGGTAACAAGGATCGACCGTTTGAGTGGGCTCTTTGAATAAGAAGTGATGGTAGGGATTAGGTGAGGATTGAGTGAATGGCATGAAAATTGAAACGGATATGGATGCTATATGGCGTCTTCCTCGGTCCAGGGTTAATATAGGCTGAAGTTTGCAACAAGGTATGGATGCAGTGATAGATGGATGTGCGTGGGTCGGGTGTGGAGGGAAAGCAGAAGACTTTTAGGGGAAAAGAAGGGAAACCATGATTAAAGAGCCCTCCTATGCTGTCAGTGATGGAGTGTGAAGCCTGGTGTAACCGCCTGACGGGTTGGGTTGAAGCAGGCGTTGGCGGCGCATGATGACGATTGTTAGAGTGAGGTGTCGCTGGAACTGCGCTAGCCCAATCCAGAGTCTCACGCGACCACTTGGCGACGCGAAGGGGACGGGGCTGGGCACAACAAGGCGGGCTTCAAATGGTGCATACGGCGCTGGCTTGGATTTCTTGCAGCATTATCCTACTATGCGGCCACGATGCGCAAGGAGTGTTTTACAGCAGTGTACACGTGATTTACAGTGTCTGTTTGGTTGTCAGCCCCACCCCCACCAGTACTTGATGGTGTCGCCCAGAGTCGCTTGCCCAGCCTCCCTCCGCTTCATGCGCAGTATTCGCTCCTCGACAAACGTCTCCTCGACCTTTTTGGCTATCCCCGACTGTGCTTTCAGCTCACCTAGCACAGCCATTCTCTCGTATTCTTGTTGTTCTGGAGGGAGCTTTGCAAGCTTCTGTTCGTATTGTCGCCGCGATTCTGGCTTGATATTGCTCCACACTTGGTCCTCTGTTTGAGAAGCAGCGTCACCGGCTGGTGGCGAGGCCGCAATAGAGGCAGGTTTGCTTGCCGGATTCGACAGGAGGCCGTCGAACTTGGGTCTTGAGCGCCCTTCCGCCTCAGCCTTCTCGATCGCAGCTTCCTGTTGCAGCAGTTGCTGATATAGCTTGTCCGCGTGCATCTGGATCCGTTCGTCTTCCTCGGGTGGCCGCTCCTCCATGGTCAGATAGCCCAGGGCCTTGAGGAACTTGGACTGCAGGTCGTAGCAGCGATTGAATCTGCGCGACTCGGCGCTGCACAAGGTGCCCATGGACATCCATGTCTTGGGGTGCCTGAAGCACTCAAACTGCTCCATGTACTCGAGTGCACAGTTCTCCATGGCAATTCTCCCAATACCGGCTTTGCGGTCGTTGTATGCGTCGACGAGGTCGCGCAGCTTGTCCTGCTCATTCTTGCCCCGCTCGTCGAGGACGCTTTGCGGGGTGTAGTTCTTCCATAGATGCGCGTACCGGCCGTCCTGGAACTGCGACTGCGGAGGCACCACGGGCTTCTCTGGCGCGGCTGGCGTCTCGGTCTGTGTACATGGGCGGGCCGGCGGTTCTTTTTGTACTGCAGGCAGAGAAGGCTTGGGGCCTGTGGGGGCTTCTTTCTTTAGGAAGTCTTGCAGGGAAGAGTCGAGCTTGTCTGTCGCGCCATTGCCGCTCCCCCATAGCCAGCCCATTTTGATACAACCAGACGTGCACTCGCTGCGGCTGACGGGCCCGGCATGGATTTGCGGGAGGCTCCGCAGCCAAGCCTCTCACGTGCATGGCGCCTAGCGTGTCGGCGTCACAACAGAGGCCCAGCGCAACAACACGCGGCATCGATTCATTGATACAAGCAATTGTCACGCCCACCATCGCTATGGCGCCCGTCGGTATGTGTGCTTGCGCTCTGGACCCCTCTGCTCTCCTGGCCTAATCAATTCCTAGATCGGCGCGAGCATCGACAGCAGCGCGTCCGTGGTGCTGGGTAGGCCGCCGCCGCTTCCTTCTCACCAAGGATGAAATCGCTGACTGCACAAGCCCGTCCTCTGTCCAGGCGTCCTTTGGCTTCAATTTTGGCGCTCTTGGTGCACGCCCGGCCAAACAGGCCTCGCTCCCATCCCCGCCAGCATCGCGGCCAACGCCGGCCCGGAGCACACCACAACGCGCAAATGGCTTTGCGCAGCGAAACCGAAGCGCATCGGCCCAGCGCAGCGGTAGCTCGACACGCAGGCGCACGCCCAAGGACCAAACTGTCACCCCGCACTTGGGCAAGAGGAAGCGGGGCTCCATCGTCGCGCAAGCAGGCACACTCGATGATGATGAGGAGGACGAACTCAGCCCTAGCCGTGAAGAACTCATGCACTCAATCGAGAAGAGCAGGAGGCTTGTTGGCACAGTATCACCTATCCACGAGGAGCTCGACGATGTACCAGACGAGCTCTCAATTCTGCATCAGGAGGAAAGCAGTGTTCGCAAGACAACCGTGCTCGCAAAATCGGCAGTCAATGGGACCCCGGTCTCCATATCTGCACAGAAACGCATGTCATCGGGAGGCATAGCCAAGAGGACGCCGATTGCAGAGAGAGTGGGGAGCATGTTAGCGACGTCGCGACAGTCTATCCCACGGAGATCAAAATCAACGGAGCCCGGACTCGCCACACCTACCCTGCTACCCAATGGCCAACCAAGGATTTCATCGGCCTCACGTTTCGGTTCACAGTTCGATACACCCAGCGCCATTCAAGCGGACAATGAAAGCGAAGATGAATTGTCTCCACCAGACATGAATGGAACAACTCCCCGCACTGTAATACATGAACAGCAACCAAATGGAAGCCTAGGTGGAGATGACCATATGGAGGTTGACGAGCTATCTTCACTCATGCAACCAACTCCAGTGCAGGAAACGCCACCGACTCGGAAAGCTGAGCAATCCATCGGAAAGGACAGCAGACAGCGGGAGAAGCAACCAGCTAAGCGCGGTCGGCCTCCACGGATAGCCTCAGACGAAAATGACCAAGCTCTTCGTGTGCCCACTGCCACTAAGACTGCAAAGCGCGGCCGACCAGCGAAAAACTCGGAAATGAAGCCTGCAGCAACGCCGGTTGCACAGAAACCGAGAAAGCAAAAAGACACCGAGGTCGAGTTGGAAGAAGACGACCAAGTCGACGAGCTTTCTCCGGAAAAAGACCGAACTACAGAAACGCCAAGGCAGCCTGTCAAGCATACTGAAGAAATCCTCAACATCTCTGACGATGAAGACTCGGACTATGAAGAACCGGATCTCGAGGATGAACCATTGCCCACACCACCAGCCGTCACCAAACCCCAGTCACCCAAGCAGGCTCAAAACCCGAAACCTGTGAGTGACAAACCACCACGCAAGCGTCACAAGTTTCTCGGCCCCAAACATGCCATATCCGTTATGCGCATCAAGGGCTCTACGGTACGAGGCATCACAGTAGCCGATACCACACGCACTATACTTGAAGAAACGATCGACCACCGCCTCACCCGAATGGCTGAAAAACTACAGGCCTCCACCGATTCCGCCCAACGCAAGGAGCTGCGCAGCGAGATCAACATGTCTTTATCTTTTAAAGAAAGCCTGAACGAAAAACTCATGGACCTCCAAGACGCCAACGATGTGCTGAGTACCAACTCTAAGAAGATGAAACTCTTCAAACGCGACAACGCCGCATTACGGAAAGACATTCTCGCGCTCCAGAATGATAGACAGGAAATCGCGCTCCAACATGATGAGATCCAAGCTGAATACGAAGCAAAGAAGGCAAAAGTCGATTCAAGAAACAAGCTCAGCGAAGATATTTTTGAGATTGAAAACGCTATTCATAACGGGCGCCAGAAGGCGCGCAAGGAGGGCAGAGAGGACGAGGGCCCCAAGGTACCATTAACCATGCTTCTTGGCATGGTGGGCGGAGACGTGGGTTCGTTTGGTGGAGGACTGTTGAGCAATGTAAGGAGCTTCAATAGCGTCCTTGAGAGAGCTGCGGGATGGCTTGAGGGCCTAGCATAAGTGGATTCAATCAACGAAGGTGGTATTCGATTCAAGTTTTTTACCACCGTGTTTATACAAGATTGAATAGATACGCAGCATACATCACACAGACTTCAATTTAACCATCAAAGCCGGTTTCTGCCATAATATCCACACCGACTGTCTTTCCATCCAATCCTTGCTCTCTGGCAATAACTCAAAATCAAAGTTAAAAACGACTTTTGCGAGAATTAAACGCATTTCGTGGTATGCCATGCTATATGCTCATTAGAATCTCAAAATGTACACGAAACCTTGGAAACGTGGCTTACTTTTTCCCCAAGCAGTCTCTCGGGCCAATCGAAAACGGTTGGAGTGCCGCGCGGACATCCGTAGCGAAGCGTTCATCCCCCATCCAGCGCTCAGGAATGAACGATTGAGCGTCTTTGAATATCTTTGGTGACATGTAGAGGGCCTTGTGATGAGCGGCGACGGTAATCTGTATTTGCTTAGCCCAGGCAAAACGTGGTTTTTGGTCGGAGCAAGAGTCGGGTAGCCTTACATTAGGTGGGACATACTGCCCGCAGATTGTGCTTCCCTGTGCGGGCGTAAGATGCGGTAGGCCAGTAGGTACTGGAGGGTATATGCGCAGCGCTTCCTTCAAGCACTTGAGGGAGGGTTAGCTCTTGAGGCTTGCTTTGACAAATTTGACAAGGTAAATCTTACAGCATTGAGATATGGCATGCCAGCCAAGACCTCCATTGAAATATCCTCGGACGAAATAAACTTGCTTCTCACTTCGTCGTTGAGTTTGCTCATGCAATCCGGATTTTGGAAGAGCAGATAGGTCAGTCCGCTCAACAGGGTAGCAGTCGTCTCGGTGCCAGCCAGCATGAAGACCGATGAATTTGTGTCCATTTCGCCTCTTGTCAATCCTTGCTTTCCCTTGTCTTCTTGTTGCAACACCAAATCCCAAAGATCCACGCCCTCGGAAGTTCTCCCTTTCTCCAATCGCTTCGTAACTCGCGTCACTGAGTGGTTGTAGTGCTCAAAGGCCTTTTTCGCTAGAACTCTATGAAGCAATGTCTTGATTATTTTAGCAGCAATTGGGTAATAGTTGTATATCACGCCGAGTTGCGCACTCAACCGCACGGATCCGAAGATGGCCGCGACCCAAGGGTCGTAGTCGACCTTATCCAGCATGTGGAGGGATTCGCCAAAAGTCAAATCACCCATGACGTCAAAGGTGGTGAAGTTATACATGCGCACCATATCAACGCTGGCATTCTGTTTTGCAGATTCTTTTAGGAGTTTTACGAGCTTGTCTGCATACTTCAGGAACAGCGGTGCCTGTTGGATAAGTGCCCGATCTGAAAAGGCCGGTGCAAAGATCTTCCGGATTCGCGCATGTGACACAGGATTTTCTATGACAACCAAAGATGGTACTCCGTTGGTGGGTTTTCCGTATCGACCAAAGTTCTTAGGGGGTGCTGAGCCTGAGCCTTCCTTTGCTCCATGTCCGTAAATGTCGCGCCACGCATCTGAGTGGAGGAAACTGAGCTCATCCGGCGAGATGCGTACAACGTCGCCGTACTTTTCATGAAGCTTAGTGACGTATTTAACGAGATCCCCTTTGTAAACGGCAGAGATGTGGGGTAGGCGTGTAAAGGCAGAGAACCCCGGTCCAGGGAAGCGGCTCAGTGGATGAAAGTATATTCTGTAGACACCTCTAATAATCCATCGTACAAATACCTATAAAATCAGCATGGGCACTCAGAGGCTTCTCTAGAACATCTTACCAGAGTGAGGGTGAGAGCGAGCACTTGGGATACTGAAGCATTATTGATGATGATAGGGGAAGGTTTGAGAATCATTTTAGACCCAGACGAAAAAGTTGTTGAGAGAGTTGGATTATAAAAAATTAAACATACAAAAGAGAATCTTAAGTACCTCTAGATTATGGTATTGGTCCGATCTTCCGTTCTGAGGGAAGGGACTTGGGCAACGAATGAGGTTAGAACCCCACAAACATTGTCGGGCCAAGCATGCCAAGTGGTATTTAAATGATGCACATGTCTAACTTCTAAGATTGACAGAAAAGCAGACAAGGACCAGGTATATTCGCAAATCAATTAAGGGAACATCTGGCGTTGGAGTATAACCCAATGAGAGCTTTCCGAGGAACAGCCTTGCAAGCACCTTACTGGCCGACACCCGCTGAAGCCCATCTATGATATATTTTATGCCTCCGGAATGCGTTACCTCGACCAATTCTTTTTTGCCCTCTCTCCAACTACTAGGAAACTATTGGAATGCTACTTCAGTATGCTTTGAGGACCTTAGAAGTATACGCAGAAAGCACATTATCGGGCGATATCCGACCCTCCGAGCACGATAGACCCTAGGAATTTTACAGGGATGTAGATGATCTACGATTATGCCTCAAGGATAGCTTGGTATGTACCTAGTATATTTATAAGTATGAGAACGACTGCGAGGTTTTGTTCTACAACGAATCAGCCCAGCGCGGAATGTCGTCAAACCGTGTGCAGGCAGCGCATTCATCAGCATTGCGGTTGGGAACATTTTACCTCCGTCACCACAGTCTAGCATTAAGACTACCTTTGAATTTGTGAGAGTTTTTACCATAATGGCGCATGGAGTGCGGAGAGAAAGGTAGTCGGTACAATCGCCGCCATTGATACACTATTTGACCTGGCCAAGTCATGCTATACGGTAAAACAATCTAACTGCCCAACAGAATCACCTTGCGCCTTGCGTAATAGCTGCCCCAAAAACACTCAGTGGCGGGTATGCCCTGGCGTAATCCTGTAGTATTGGATGATATCAAGAAGTATCTAAAAGGATTTTTTCCCTGAACTGACATTTGTGAAGCTGTTTCAATTGCTGCATCAGACGTACCATGTCTGGTCGAGTGCGCTTTGGACCACAACTCGAAAGTGCCGCCTCTATAACAACCTTTGGTTCTACTTTCTTCCGCGCTTTGCGAGGTATGATGCGTGCCTTTAGACCTGAATCTTCTTTTGAACATTGGGGCTAGGGTGAGCGTGTTGACTGTTAGAATTCCGACAATGGTTTCTCGAACTCCCCAACGGTTGATATTGATGCCTGAAGGTGCAGATCCAAGAGTCAGAAACAGCACGAATGATGGCAACCGCACTCAGCGATCAAAATTGCGTGCCGTCCGATGCTAGTGGCGATCTAAAACAGCGAAAGCTGGCCAATTTGCGTGATAGACCGTGAGGTCAAAAGCTAAACTCTGATCGGCATTAGTCTCACTACACAGTTTCAAAGTGGGATCGGGTAAGTTCGCCGGTGTGGCAATTACGGGCTTTCGAGATGGAATTTTAACAGTCCAGCTACTCAGGCTCTCCCGGCGCAGATACAGCTGCACATAAGTAAATGCTCGCAAAATGCACTGATTCATATGGACATTATATGCAAACCAAACGCTATAAATTCTACATCATATGCGCTGTATTGAGTGTGTAGAGACCTCGACAACTATTGAGCGGCTGGCAACAAGAACTGCCCAGATGAGCTTGCGCATAAACTGGTTCAGATGCTGGGCTTGGTCAGACTGGGTACATTGCACTTCAAAGGCATTCCGAAGTGCCCACCCTCTATTCTTTGGCTTCACCACCATCAAAGGTCTAGGCTCAATGTAGCCCTTTTGCACAGCAAGAGCTTTTACTATCGACAGCTTCCGGCCCCGCTTACTTCGAGTTTTACCAACGTCTATGCCACCGCCCAACCTCACTAGCGACCTCCTTGTGAACAGAAAGAGAAGTAGTATGCCAACGAAAGGAACCGGAAGAGACGCCCTAAATCAGCTTACGACTATCATGGGCAAGTTGTGTACCTACTTCCAGGATGCTTACTTGGGTAGTCTAGATCACCCGCAAGGCGGATGCAACAAAACAATGAACCGGCTAACGACCCGGTACATGGCCGTAACTCTTTAGAAATCATTGAGTGCAGTATCCGCCTTGTGGACTGCATGCGCCTCTTTAGTAACGAACAATGCCGTGTTACCTCGCATTATCGCGGTCTACGCCACTATATGCCTAATCTGGCAACTCCCTATGGTTACCTGTCGAAAACTGCGCTTGTTATAGCCAATACCGCCAACCTCTTAGTCCTTGCTCTGATGTTCCATGTCGCCAATCCACAGCGCGGACCCGCACTCTAGAAACTCACGTGACCATATCCTTTGTGCCTAGGGCAACCCCCCTCCATTTCTACCTTTATTGCCTATTTCTAGAAGGGATGTGTAATGCTTGAATCCCCTCAGTTTCACAATATGGTCTTTCCCACCCGGCACTATCAGGCCCTTCTAAACCGTATCGCTCTTTGAAATCCCCCACACCCCAAGTCTTCAGCTATGGGGACTCATCCAACTCAACCCCTGCCCATGGCGCCCACACCACCCAAGTAAACGAGCTGACATCTACCACGCTTTACTTTTTTCCTAACAAGATAATTCCACCCTTTGAGACAGTCTCCGGTACGTATTACGACTGCTTAATTTCATGTTTGTTACCGCGTGATGCCTCAAGGGATTTCTTTTTTGGCGCGTAGCGAAAGAAGTAATTTGCTCGCCCCCCTTGCATGGGCCGAGGCCTGCATTCTGGAAAAAGAGAGCCATAATTCTCGTCTGTAACGCTGGATGGATTTGAAGTCTTTGTCGTAGCGCGAGAATGAGATAAAGGAAGACGGCGCCAGATTCGAAAACGGAAAAGGAGTTGCGACACTGGACAATGATTGCGAGAACACGCCTGTTGGGATTGACATTGAGGAAATTCTGGGACTTTTGCTTGTATTTACCTAAGTTGGTGGATGTAGTTTTGTAGGAGATACTAAATTCTTCGAGGGGGTAGATATCTTCTGACCGTTGGGGTCGCTGAAGTGAAAAGTTCGATGTGGGATGTTAATATGGAGAGAGCCCTTGTTGTAGAGTGTTTTGTAATTCCGATTGATAGAAATAATGAACCTCGTATATTGTTTCGTTTCCCACGAGATTTAATTATGCTTCCAATACATCACTGTTTCGCCTGGTGACAGTAGGCCTATGATGTAGCATGATTGGAGCGATACCTAGATGGTTAAAGTGTGATTTGTGATTGGTGATTGAAGGGTGTATTGATATTTCAAGCTGGCACAAACGATCAAGAGAGTGAGAGCTAGATATCATCGAGATAGGCCGCATTGAAGTGTTACATGTTGATTACTATGAAATAGTGTGCAAGAGGCACTACCCAGGCAAATCCACTGCCATCTAAAAAGGACCAAAACTCTTATCATGAGTCCAAAAGGTATCTCTTAAACATGGCAAAATTAAAACCGTCGACCCGTTGAAGAAAACTACGAAACCCTGACGAATTGGCCCATAGCTGGGACACCATCAACAAGGACATACACAACATAAGGGCCGGAGGGCGCCACACTCTTATTAGGAGGCATCGTAACAGTGATGGTTTGGCTGGTACTACCGGCCTGGAAGCCAGTAGTATCAAGGAATGCCATGCGGTGACCCATATGTACAGAGTGGGTGACGAATCCACCATAGTACAGAGAGACCTTGACAGCCTTGGAATTAGCTGGAGCAGTGAACTGGATGGTGAAGGTGGAGCCATCGGCCTTGAGATCCTTGCTAGAAATTTGAACGTCTGAAGGACGGGTTGGGTTGCCCTGGAGGTAAGGAGGAGTGTAAATTTCGTTGCGGAATTCCGTTACGAACGGATTCTTAGCATCGGCCTTCAGGATAGGTTGCTCGACAGGGTTAGATCCGGAAATAAGGAGCGTGCCGTCGAGTAGGAGGAGAGCGACACTGTGATACATGCGTGCGATGGTGGATGTAGGCCCGGTAGTCCAACGCATGCCCTTAGGCTGATCTGGGTTGTACAGAAGGACTTCAAGAGCGGGCTTCTCAGCGACTCCAAAGCCCTGGGCTCCAAGTTGAGCGCCATTTACCCAGACAATAGTGCCATCGGCGAGAAGAGTACCCTCAACCATGCCACGGCCTTCAGGCATAGAATCCATTTCCCAATCTGGGTTGGCATCAAGGGGCTTGATACGGCCACATGATGGGTCACCCGGAGCAGTGATGTCCTGGTAAGGACCACCACCACAGATGATAATGTCTGGATTCCAATTGTTCTGGCTAGAAAGAGCCATCATGACGGAGCCTCCAGTGTTGGGGTAGGTACGGTGGGTGCCGGGGAGATCGGGGAATTGCCGAACAGCGTTACCAGTGCCAACGTTGAAGATCTCTGCAGACTTGGCAACTTGAACAAAAAGATTGCCATCCTTCATAAGATGCATGAATGGGTACATGTAGTAAGGCTGGTTCTTCTTCAAGATTTCCATGTCGATGCTCTTGCCTTGCGGGGAACCATCGGCATTCAGAATCTCGTAAGTAGGATTATTGTTCTCGGGCTTGCTAGGATCAAGGCCATTCAAACTCCCGGATGCGACGAAGATAGAGTTGTCGGGCATGATCTGAACAGAAGCGTACCAACGAGCGGTATCCATCTGTGGGCCAGGCTCAACCCAGTCTTGACCATCAAGCGAGCCATCTTCCTTTCGCTCGAGGAAACGAATGCCCTTGAAGCCATTACCGACAGTAGAATCAATAAAGTCCAGCGGAGCGTTGCCACCAAGAGAAACGAACCGTCCATCGGCGAGGAAAATACCACCAGAGCAGAAGGCATTGGTCTTATAAGCAAGAGGTACCAGCTTTTGCGTAGCCGGGTCGTACTCTGAAGAGTAGGCATATTGGCCGTTAGCAAGCTTGAGTTCAGTGTAATTTTCGACCTTGTCGAGAAAGACAACACGACCGTTTGGCATCAGACCTGCATGCATAGCAGGCACACCAGATCGTCCCTTGATCTCAATAGTGCCAGGCGTCTCCGCGCGAGGAGCAGGACTGGCTGCTGGTGCGGGCTGGCTGGGTGCCTGCGCGCAAGGGCCACTTTGGCATCCCTCGCCGCAATGAGATGTGGTGTTACCACAATAGCCATACATCGAACAGCAAGATCCCTGGGCCCAGTTGCCACACACGGTACCCCCAAACTTAGCACCGCAGCTACCGTCCACAGTTGGAACGCCGGTGGGCTTTGTGCCCACAGTGCTCGAAGGCTTACCAAGAACAGGTTCGCCAGAAGTTGTTGTCGAAGGTGGTCGAGTGACCGCAGATGTGGGAGCAGGCGCTGAGCTTACGGGAGCGCTGTCTTTGCAGCCATTTTGGCATCCATTGGCGACAAGGCAATGACCATCCGTAGTTCCACAGTAGCTATTATTGTTAGACACGGGAGCACAGCAAACATATTAGGCACTTACCCATAAGAGGAGCAGCAACCGCCATAGGCGCCGTTCGCATCGCATGTAGCTCCATCGAAGTCCTTTCCACATCTACCGTCACCTCGAGGCCCAGGCACATTTCCTCCTGGCGCAGGCGTTGGCACAGGCTGCGCAGAAGAGGACTGCGCACCATTGTTGCAACCGGAGAGACAGCCATCCCCACAGTGCGCTGGGGTATTTCCACACTACAAAGTTAGTAATATGATCAAGGGCAAGATGGAAAGTAACGTACCCAGCCGTACTGAGAGCAGCAGGATCCTGTGTAGGCAGTGCTATTGGGATCGCATAGGAGGTTACCGTTGGCCGGGCCACACTTGCCATCCGTTGAGTATGGTAAAGATCGCCTCTTCTTCTCAACAAAACGGAGCGAAGACCGAGACCTTGAAGCAATCTTGGAGTGGTCACTCTTGGAGTTTGCGGCGCACCTACCGCCGGTTAGAGCCGTCAAGAAAGTTGAAGGACAGACTCACGTGTTCCTCTCTGTGCAGTGTTGACCCGTCAAGCAGCGGCTTGGTCCAACCGAGTTGAACTCACAGGTTGGCTGGACCCAGGTGAAGCTGATGTTGGCAGCTGCGAAACCGGCAAAAGCGCCGATGCCGAACAGCGTAGCCCTCATCTTGGAGGACGGCTAGGCGTATCTATGTAAGCCGATGGACAATACACGGGCCAAATATACGCGCGAGGTGAGTGCAGTGTAGGGATGTTGAGGGCCTAGGGAAAAAGAATAAGAGTAAAGCAGGGGGCTAAGGAGGACGAATGTCACGATCGCTGTGCGGATGATTCTTTGTAGTCACGACCCCGCCAAGAATCTGCTTTGTGTGGGGAAGCAGCGAGTGTGCAGTGGCAAACGGAGGTTGCTCATGTCCTCCTGACCAGTTGCAGGGTAAAAGTACAAAAATGAACATACCGAGTATGGGCGTGAAAGGCGGTCTGCTCGGTGGTAAAGCCCAAGAGTCGTAGGTTAATATTAATTAAGAAGATATAAGGCTCCAAGATTTCCGCTGAAGGGCGATATTAAGAGGGAGGTAGCCGAAACGAGTGGCAGCTACACAAGTGAATGTTGCAGCGAAAACGAAAGACTTTTAAACGACGACCGCACAGCTAAAAGCTCACAGAGGGGCCTAGCAATCAGGATCGATGAGGAGGCACAGGATGGGATTGCCATGCCTCAAATAGCAACGATGCCAACGTCGACCAAGCTACGACACTCCGCTACTAGACACTTACTCGGCCGTTCTGGAAACCAGGAAGAGCTGTTTTGCGGTGCACGACCAATGGCAGGGGCTGTAGGGCAGGCCGGCAAAGGCATTGGCGGCAATCTCATCTGAGGCAGAGGCTGCAGAGCCAATGCTAGGCTCGCGACTGGGCTTTGATCGTCACTAGGTTGGCTTGCCGCCTTTCTATTTCTAGGCGTATCGATTGGCTCCCATAGCATGGCTGGCATCCATACCGGCTAACGGCATGTTTTAGCGGCAGCGCAAGGTGTGCTGGAGCATGTGGAACAGAAACAATACATTCATTTGGCGCAGAGGCGAACGGCTGCCTGCTTGCTGCCCGCCACGTCAGGGCGCAGCGTGCCCACTTTCAGCCGTTATGACGGAAAATGGGATCCGTCCGGACGTGTAGCGGAATGCCATCCGGTACTGTCGTTGGAAGCTTGAGTCGGTCAAGCATTGCGCCCAGATGGGACGCCTCTGCAGGAACAGGTCTAGTGCGCCGAGGCTCAGGGGCTAGCGCACCTGTCACGACTCACGATCCCTTTGCACTGTCCCGCAACACACGAGGTGGCCATGTTTCTTACGTGTGCAAATCCACTGCCAATGTTGCATTAACGCCGCCGAACAACGAGTTGGGCGCTAGCAGCCTGCAACAGGCACCGTCCTCCCCTCCTCCTCGTAAATGGCACTCTACCAGAAGCCATCGTCTGCACCGCCATTGCCGACACATCCGTGTGGCTGCCATCTGAGGCCGCGAGGTGACGAGTCTTGGTGAAATCGATATTGTATCAAACAAACTACTCCCGTACCAGCCCATTCGCTGCATGTGACATGATCACTTGCAAAACTCTACCACAGCCCGGCTGCGTCGAATTCCATGGCCCAGGTACTTCCATCCAATGGCAAATATCGCGCTGGACATGCACCAACAGCGCGTCACGCCCCGTACCATTTGATCATGTCAAAATGCTTGTTGTTGTTGTTGCGCCATGCCTATCACGGACGCCGCGCCAGCATGGCAGGAGATTTGCGTCTCTTAGCTTGGTCGGTTTGGCCGATAAGGATCTGTGTGCCCGACAACACGTGCTCAATTCCCTGCCCACGGCACAAATCCAGTCGACTGAAACCGGAGAAGCAGAGAAAATCTAATTCTAGGTATGAGGTCAGAGTCCCCATTTTATGGGTTCATATGTGGGCTCGTCCGTACCCGAGCCGAGCTCTTTTTTCGTCGCCCTACCCATGCTGGTGACTGGAAGACATGGACATCTCCTTACACTGGATATTGCTGTGCCTCCAGGACGGTGCGTTTGCTTTTCCTTCAAGCGTCTGATCGCCTAGTAGTGCCGAATTGTCAACTATTGGCATCGGCAGATGCCAGAGCCGTATTGTTCTCCTAATCTCTTCTTGCGAGCTTCGTCTGGCTTGGCTACAGCAACGTCAAGTCAGTACACGGAAATTCCCAACTACTACCAGTAGTCCATCAGGCATCCCATCAACAACAGCGAACAAATCGGCCCAGCACAAGCTGGGCTCCTTGGCACGTGATTGGGTTTGGAGAAGATCTTGGTGCATCCGGTCCGTTTACACACCATACCTGATTATGTCTCCACATTCAAGTTCCGCCCCGGTCCTTTCGCTCAGTAGTCCAGGCCATCTCTGATACTTGCTCTTTTCTAAGATTTGTAAAGCCTGCTATGGGCTGCATTGGCAGGCTCAACAATCAGTAGGTACTATGTGCGGCACGGCTGCCGAAGCACTGAGTACGTTAGGGAGGTGCCGCTTCCACATTAGCAGCTCCACCACAACTAAATGACAGACTTGATAATAGAAGATGCGGGAGAATATTCTACATTCATTCCATACATACATGAAAGCAAAGGCCCTCGTTAGGTGTCTTTCTAGTCGGCTCGTTTCGTCAAGAGAGCGATTGTTGACAGTTGGACTCTCCCCTATTCTCTTTCATCATTCCGGTTTAGCCCTTCACACTAGCCTGGTTAAAAAAAGGTAAATTTAAATGCCAGTCTTTAGTCAATTAATGTTAGTGTCTACAGAACGAACCATTCGTGCCCTTAACAGCACCTCCCAATACTGCATTATTGATCCATATGTCTCAGTTGAAGTGTAGCTTGAGTAGCCCAAGACTAAATTGGCTACAAATCAATAGCCTCGACCACATACCAATTTCTTCACAACAATATATCGAAAACATCAGTCCCGCAATGGCGTGTCTTCATAACGGTTTGACTTCCGAATGGAGATTCCTGGGCCTTTCCGTTTCCTGACATTTGGAAGCATACATTACCTCAATAGACAGGGACCCTTCCATCCGCACGTCCACTCGTTACACACACTGTCGCCAAACAGCACCTGGGCATAATACACTACCCCTAGTTACCCTATTATCCTTCTCCAGGGGACCAGCCCTGCACTTATCAATGAGACGGGTGCAGTACCCAACACCAAAACCAAAACATTTAAGCGTTAGAAAACTTCCCAATGAAATATATATCAAGGGCATCGCCAACGAGCATATTTGTTTTGCCAAGCTTCTTTGTGCAGCCTCTCGCCTAACGCGCGCTCATGTCTACCTCTTACAAGCAAAGTCGCCATACATACCCTTCCCAGAAACGACGTCAGGCAAACCTCGTTTCTTCTCATCCTTTTGGATCGACCAATCCGATCGGCTGCATGTTGCGCTGCAACTTCGGAACAATACGCTCGACCATGAGACGGGTACACGGGAACCGCGAAGTAAATCCAGACGACGAAACAAGCGACAAATTGCTGGTTGACCAAAGCACCAGCGCGCCATCCTCTGGCCTTGGAAAGTGTGTGGGCGGGGATTTCTGTTACGCTATTGTTATTGTTGTTGTTGTAGTTGTTCGTCTTCACTCTACTCCCCCACTGACGTGATTCCATACTCTCCTGTGACTACCCCTCACGCCGTGTTTACACCCTTGTGTATAGCACGCAATGCCGTAATACGCAATGCTGTAGTACATACCCGTTGGTTACATGCATCGCCAAATGAGTATGCGTGTTGGGCGAGCTTCTACCCGCTTGTGGTACGCCGGTTCACGGGGACCTGCGGGTAGGGCTTGGTGCGGGAGCACGAAGGTGAGGGGCCGTGGAAGGGAAAGTTTTTTCTCGAGGATGTGGGATTGCGGGGCGTGTGTTGAATTTCGTCCGGGGGGGGTTGGACGCTAGGATCTTTTTTATAGGGCACAAGTCGGGGGAGCTGGCTGACAGGAATTGGTTTCAGTAGACCAAGGAATTTGCAGCTTGGACCTTTTAGACTATATTGCACTTCTATTGTACCAGACCGCATGATGAACACAAGTTTTGCCATAGTTACCATTATGAATGCGCCAACCAACTCCATACAGAAGGACCTCCCATTTTAAACACCTTACAGTAAACTGACATTATCAATCGTAAATGTTGTAGCTGTGCGTGAAGCTCTTAACTCTCGTAACATCCTCCACAACTAATCGCCCTCACAAACCCTCGTGGCCTCATCCTTTTTCCCTGATCCCCACTTACCCCAGAAGCCTCCTTCATTCCACTATTTCTCTTTTGCTCACGACTCTTTTTCCTCTCCTCTTCTCTTGCGAAACTCAGCTTTGCGGAGGTACTTTCCCAGCTTGTCTTACTATCACATCGTCTTTTCTTCTTACCTCTACCCGCCTTGCCTATGCTTTTCATCAGCCCTACTAAGCCGGCCTTCTCCTCGTCGCTGTCCCAATCATCCCATGCACTTGTCGGATTCTGCATCCCATACCCTGTAGTATATATACTAGCTGCACCACAAGTGTAAGAATATAGGGTGCTGAGCTCGGAGGGGGTTGCGCTGTTGTGGCGCGTGTCGCTATTTGCAGGGGTGTGCACAACAGGACTCGGTGGGGATGCAGTGTTGCCGAGACTAGATGGTCGGGTAGATGTACAAGAGTGGGACGTCGATGGAGGCGTTGTTGGCGAGAAGTTGGAAGTTGTAGGATGTGAGTATGTGCGGGGATGATAAGCAGTTGGAGCGATTTGGAGTCGGAGGAAGGTTTCATTAGGGTCAGTCAGGGAGACCTTCCGCGTACGTGTAGCTTCCACTGTATTCTCTTGCGTAGGAGGTGGATGTAAAGAAGAAAGGCGAATCGGTGGGTCAAGGATTTGGGTAGGCATTGGACAAACTGGCTTGCGTCCTAGTGATGTAATTACTGATATTGCTTTTTCTTCTCGGGAGGCTATCTTATGTAGCTTCTGAAGATCCAATGACGCGAAGTTGCGTGCCGCGGGACTTAGAGGGGGTGTTGATTCTCCATCAGGGTAGGACAAAATGAGTGTCTTCTTGCAAGGTTCGCAGATACCAGAGGTGTAACTGACCGGCTGTTTACAGGTCTTACAGTCAGCCACTGCTGTAAATAGTGACGCTGTCGTTCGATCTTCCGGTTGAAGGTCAAAGCTCCCGTTTGCAGAAGTAATATATGGTGAGTTGCATGGTAGATCGGAAGCTGAGCAGCGTTGTGGTTGCAACATTTTCAGAAGTTCATCTCTTCTCGCATTCTCGACAGCTCTACTCTCGCACTCGTCCCAAAGCTCTGCTGTATCCTGGGGTGTACTTGGTGGTGTTCGAGGGATTTGAAAGGGCGAAATCGCTCTTGCCAGTGGCGATGACTGATGTGGTGCGAATGCCATTGTTGATGTTGTGGATGGCAAGGAATGCTCAAACTGACGGTACGAACAATATCGGAACAATAGGGGACGATAAGCAAAATCAATAGAGAAGGGAGGGTGACTCAAGGTTCTACTGCGTGCGATAAACCTTGGTAACAGTCTCGGCAAACACACGATATGTACATGCACAAGGCCGCTGTGCCGGACTCGAGGGGAGACACATTGCTTATCAATTGTCATCGCTCAGATCAAGTCCAGTAGCCAACGTCAGGCGGTGGCTGGGGTAAGAGTCGACAGACCTGGGGCTGCTAGGGCCAAGGGATGGAAGTAGATGGCGGCGTGACGTTGGACCGTATCCTCGGATTCTACATAGCGGTACCAGCACTGTGTTGATATTTTCCGATGAGCTACGGTGGCAATGAGATCTTAGTGTATCGATGTTGGCTTGATTTGCGATGCGCTGTGCACCTCTGTCCCATGGGTTTTGCGCAACGTAACAACCAGACGTCCTATGTGGTTCGATAGAGCAGGGGGATGGGAAAAAAAAGCAAGGGAGGGCCCTACTTGTAAACATGCCTTTTTATGAAATAGCGTCTGTCGGGTAACATCCTCAAACAAAATTGATATGCAGCCTATCTAGCCATGCAGCATGCTTTGCAGCTGCAACAGATTATCAAGGCCCTGGTGATAGGATTTACACGCCGTCGAATTTCGGAAGCAGTGAAGTGCATCCGATGGATGCAGCTAAGGGGAAGCCGTTGTTGCGCAAGCTTCTTTATGCGGCGTGGAAACACTACGTGTGGTATTGGATTGGTGGGTGTAGCGGTGGTACAACAGGGTGGAATGTAACGGGCCCATTATTTCCAGCGATGCCCTTATGGATCAACCAAACGAAGCAAATGAATCACGTCTTGAAACAATACGCCGGAACGAGTATCGAGAGTTACCAGCAATTTCAAGACGAGCTATTGTGGATCGGTCAACACGGCGTCGAAGAAGTCGAGCAGTCGAAGCAACTGCACGCGAAGAAAAGGCCAGCGTTCAACTTACGTGTCTACTCGCCACGCACTGGCAATGATTGTGTCCTAGCTAGTGACACAGGACGTTACATCTTAGAACGTCTTGGTGCTCGTTCAATTGGGCGCGTCGTCAGGCGTCTCAGCCACTCATCACGAGCTGAACGCCTCTGTAGCCATAACTCGAGAACGTGTAATGGGCAACAGCTGAAATGATAGAGTTGTGTTGCGTTACTTGCGGTGTGCTGAACGACTTTCGGACTGTAGTTTGCGTCAACAGGAATCACAACTTGATGAATCACGGCGTCCACATGTCGTGCGGTGCTTAGGCTTGGCGGGCGCTAACTATATTGAATGGCCCTCGGGAACTAATATCACACCAGATACCAACCAGCCCAGACTCTATTTGCGAAAGGTGACTTCGAGTTGAAGAAACGATAAAGTAACCTCAAATACTAGTTCGGCTCTGCAGCTGAGTATGGGCAGAGTGCTGTCACACTCCGGCCGGTCTTGCAATTGTAATCTGTCCGGTTCCATATACATCACAATCCATATGTTATCTAGGCACCTTGTTTTTGCCATTCGATATGTGTGTGTGTGAGTAGGCTGTGTATGGGGGCTGTCTTACTTTTGTAAGTGACTAGAGAAGACATACATCCTAGGCACATATTCTATCCCACAATATCCTGAGCGAAAAGCATTCGCTGATCACCACCTCTTCTCCGTAGCTTCGAGAAGCCAATCGTCTTTCAAACTTGCCTGCACGTCGATGTACATGCGTGGGAACTGCCAGCGATGTTGCAAATCTCGGCTCCCCCCGCCTGCACTCAGACCCGAAACGAACCAGAACAACGATAACTCATTCCAGTCCAGGCTAATAAGAAGTGTGCAACATAAGGTAAAGATATGGGTCTTTTTCTCACTGTGCGCGACGGCACATGGATATGTGCATGAATACCAGACCCCCACATTGGCACAAGAGCAGCAGGTGCTCAGTGATAACATTATGCGAATGTAGTGCCTTGCTTGCTTAGTAGGTGCCATAGGAAAATGATCTAGCGAAACAACTATTCTTGGTAGCCTGCTCGGGATACCGTATGAAGACTCCCATCGCGAAGTAAAACACATACGTTGTGGAGACCCCACAGAGAGGGACAAAGCGTCCGAGGTAACACGATTGGCTCTCGCTCCGTCTGCCCTCGGAAAACTTGCCCTAAATGGCAAACGAACCGACGCCATTTCACGGAAATCTAGAATCGCAGGCGAAATTCGAGAACACGTGTTTATGTCTACCACGACGATAGTCACATGCAGCTATCGTGATTAACCTCATGGGGGATGATGGACCCACTTGTTTAATAGACCATGGCGGAGAGGCTAAAGAGGAGGGAAAGATAGATAGCGAAGGATACCGATATAAGAGTCGTGTGTCACTTTTCGTTTGGCGCTCTAAATGTTATTTCATTTGACCGGGTTTACCTTCATTTAGTGTGTCAAGTTCTATAAAAGATCTAGGCCTTCTATAATTCAATATGCCGTTCGACACCGAGGTCCTCATAATAGGGGCTGGCATGAGTGGACTGGGTCTTGCGGTGCAGATTACTAGAAATTTTGGCATAAGGAATTTTGAGCTAGTAGAGAAAAGCAATGATGTTGGCGGTGGGTGTTGGACCAAAATCTCTTGTTTGTACAAACTGACTATGAACACAGGGACATGGTTGGCAAACACATACCCTGGTTGTGGATGCGATGTAAGTTCCCTTGTGTCTATTCCGTATTAAAGACTTACAAAAAACTAGGTAGCATCGCATTTCTACTCCTACAGCTTCGCACTTAACTCAGAATGGAGCCGCAAATACTCAATGCGCCCAGAAATCCAAGCCTACTTTCGTTCAGTGGCCGAGCAGTACCAAGTTATTGAGCACATTCGCTTCAGCTCGATTGTCGAGAAGGCAGTGTGGGACGACAGTGCAAAAGTGTGGGTCGTTACAATTTCGGATGTAAAAAGTAAGGAGAAGACTGTAAGGAGAGCAAAGATTTTGATATCGGGTGTTGGGTCCCTTTCCGTGCCGAAGACGTGCGAAATTCCCGGCACAGAAATATTCACGGGTAATATATTTCATTCCGCCCAGTGGGATCACAGTTTTGATTGGGAAGATAAAGATGTCGTTGTTCTTGGTATGTATTTTCATCCTCTTTACACCCTCTTTGTCTTGAACAACCAACTCACTATCCCCACACAGGAAATGGCTGTTCTGCAACGCAATTCCTTCCTATCATGGCCAATGCGCCTAATCCTGTCCGCAGGATTACACAATTCGCTCGTCAGGCGCAATACCTATCTGAACGCGAAAATCCGGTCTACAGTGATCTTTTCAAAGCGATCATGCGCTATGTTCCTTTGGCAATGCGATTATATCGATTCAAGCATTATTTCGACATGGAACGTGATTATGCGGGCTTCAGTATTGAGGCCGGACGTCCGATTCGTCAGTCACTTGCTGTGGAGAACGAAGCGTATGTGAAGAGAACGGCACCGAGCAAGTACTGGAATGCGTTGATTCCAAAAACAGAGATTGGATGTAAGCGAAAAGTACTTGATACAGAATATCTAACGAGCTTATGGAAGGAGAATGTTCAATTGATAAGCGACGACCCTGTTGAAAAGATCACCGAAAACGGTGTTGTCACGAAAAGCGGCAGGCAAGTCAAGGCAGATGCAATAATTCTCGCGATAGGATTCGCAACACAGCAAATGCTATGCCCAATGGAGATCGTCGGCCGCGAGGGGCTATCACTAAACTCATATGTAAGTTCAAAGCTGTACGCTGGCCTGCTCCTACTCACACAAGAAAACAGTGGAATACCTCCACCCAAGGCGTCGCCCAAGCGTACTTCGGCACCGTAGTTCCCCACTTCCCCAACTTCTTCATGCTCATGGGACCAAACACCGTGACTGGTCACCTCTCCGTCATCTACACCGTCGAATGCCAAATCAACTTTACGCTCCGCCTCCTGGCTCCTTTGATCCAATCTCTGCCATCGTACCGCGCAAGATCATGCGTCCCATCGCTCTTCGCTCCGTCGCCTGCGACTATTGAGGTTCTACACGAGGCTGCGCAAGCTGACTCTGCGTGGACGCAGTGCGAAGCTCGAAAGTTGGTTTGGGCATCTGGATGCACGAACTGGGCTGTTGACGAGAGGACGGGAATGAACAACATGATGTATCCTGACTGGCAGTTTTGGTATTGGTTCCGAAGTGTGTTTTGGAAGAGGAAAGACTTTGTGTACATAGACGAGAAATCGGGGTTGGTGGTGAGGCCCGGTGAAGTGCGCAGGTGGATGTTGCGGTTGGCTGTAGTGGGGATCCTAGTAGGTGTACTTGTAAAGCGAGAGTGGGCCTTGGATGAGATGAAACGGCTGAAAGGGTTGGGTGTGAGGAGTCTCGCGAAGCTTTTGGCTTCCTGAGTTGACAATAACATTTAGACGTTTGGACGGGGGGCAAATTGTGATTATTTTGCGTTTGCTATCCTTGATACCAAAAGTGGGGCAACTGACAGCCTAAAAACGTGCGCAATCGAGGTGAATGTAACACCTACCCATGTTATATCCCAGTTTTACAGTCAACGCAATGACCAGTCTCATGGACAAATCAATATAAAAATCCCATAAGATCCTTCATCCGAAGCGTTTATCGTAGCCACGCCGATATGTAGCATAATGGGTTAAGTATTGCGCCACGCTGATCTCCAAAGCGAAAGATATCTGAAGTGAACTTGCTAGCGCCAGGAAGCCATAGCATCGCTATAGAAAAAAAATCTGACAAAAGACCTTCTCACACCTCACCCCAACCACCTCAACCACCTCAACCACCTCAACCATATCGTTCTGGTACAGTGACCAATAGGACCGAAGGGACACTCACTCACTTGCTAAGAGTGTCCCTTTCACCCCAGGTAGCTCCCAGCCACCCACATTTCAATTTTGCAACGCAAGTACTGAAACTTTCCCTTCCAGCTATCCAAACCCTCGTCTACACACTATTCCGCTTCAAACTACTTAAAATCACTTGGAAGCCTGCTTGCTACAATCAAACACAACTCAAGATGCCTGGGCATGTCTCAAAACCTATCCTCACGCCCTTCTCTCCCGCAGTGACTGAAGAGGTCGTCAGGGCCTGCACCGAAGCCTTCGAAGCGGGTCACATCATCGACAACCTTTTGAAGCTCAGCAGCTATTTGATTGACCTTGTCAACTACACTCCCATGCTCGGTCCTAATATTCACGATGTATACAGCCCTTCGCTCAAGACGCTGTACGACCGCCTCAACGCCGGCTATGTGACCCTCAGCCCGCTTTCCGGCATCGCAAAAGACACGCGCCGCATGAAGAAGACGTTGGGTGTGCGTCTGACAGGACCTGTCACCGACCGCCCCCTGGAGGACTTTGAGGATTTGTACTACGCTCTCATCGCACGCATGAAGGACATTGTGCAGACTTTAAATGTGCGTCTTGCCAGCGGCTTCAACCTCGCTACCGATATGCTCTTCCCTGGTGGACCAAGCATCGCGTTACTATCTGCCAGTCTCGAGGAGTACTGGAACATCTTCAACGACCCTGCGTGTGTGCGCACTCTCGACAATGCGATCCGCCAGTCGCGCGTGGACTGCTTGTTCCTGGAAATCAATGCTGAGCTCGAAGCCAATGCCATCACGCAAGCCGACGCAGATGAGCTGTTGACAGATTTGTTTGAGAGCAAGGATGCAACTGAAGGCATTACATGGCTTGCCGCCTGGAGCCCTGCCATGATTGGTGGGTGGTTGGAAGAGAAGTATCACGTCTTGATGAAGGTGGAGAAGGCTGAGGCCAAGCGCCAGGCGAGGCTGCACAAGTTGCCCGCAAAAAAGGCCGGTGTAAAGAAGGGGAGGTCTAAGAGCCCCAAGAAGCAGACTAGTCTCGAGAAGATGATTCAAAAAATGGACATTGGTGCCACTCAGGGCCAGGAGAGTGATGGAAGCGGCGAGGCTCAACGCAATCTCGAGAAGATGCTTCAGAAGATGGATATCGGTGCTACCCCTGAGCTTCGCTCTAGTCCCGGCCACGCCGTGCAGGTCGTCCAGCAATCCGACGAGAAGAGGCGTATTGTCTCCCACCATGTCGACACGAAGATGGGCACCGATGCCAACTACCAGGGCCAGCATCCATCCAAGGGAAAGAAGGAGGGTGGTCTTCACCGCCAGCATGATCATGACTTCGACTGGCAGATGAAATCCCAACGTGTGTCTGAGTACTTCGACTACCTCCGCAAAGCAGCTAGCAGCAACGCCCGGTCCATCGTTGACCAGTCCAAGTTTCGCGCTTCTGTGCGTAGAAATGCATATGATGGTCGCGCTCCAGGTCTTGCCATCGGGGACGCTAATGTTATGGACCATTAGGAGATGTTGCAGGTGTTGGATGCATTGGTGAGGTTCGGATATCCACGTCCACCTAATAGAAAAATAGTTGGCCCATGAGTATTAGGTATGATATACCCCTAGGTAGCTTTAAATAGTTGACATAGCCTCGAAACGATCAACATACCACTTTAGCAGTGGTGATCTCGAGGTGGTTGTCTGTCGAATCGAATACAAAACATTGATAATTCTACTATTGTACAGGTGCACAAGGTGACACTTTGAAGCTGGTTAAACTTCTCCGCTTTTGGTTAGGCGGAAGTGGTAATGGCAGTAGATATAGCGTATTGTCAGCTGCGACTCCGATCATCTGATATCAGCTATCAGTCACTCAGGATCAGACATCAGTAATCGGATACTAGAGAGACGATCATCAGACAAGCAGCAGAAACCAGCCCAGAAAACGAGAGAATATATCGATATTGACTGATTTGCAGTGATATCTTTCTACTTTCTCTTATAACCTCGGGCCCAGAATCTAGCATCTAGCTACGCACTCAATTTCGGCTGAGTTGAGATACCATGCTTCACAAAACAGTACGCTATCTTTGACATGAAAATCACCCCTCGCTGGCGTAATCTGAATCGACTTCTAAAATATCCTGACTGGGCGGTTTGTGCGATTTTGGTGCCAACATTGTGGGAATATGCCAAATGCTCTTGTTCCAATCCTCGACAATGCTAGGATCCAAGCCATAGCATTCTCGCAAATCCAGGTACTGATGTAAATTTTAGTAAATAGCACACGGCGATTGAAGCTCGTCTGAGTAAGCTCACCTGTAACTTGCTCATTTTCTCAATCGCTTTGAGACTTGTTTGGCTTAGGGTGCCACCACAACCTCCTCCTCCTATCGCGAGAACCTGCAACGAGAGCCGGGTATTTGGTTCGCTTTCGAAGGATTGCCAAAGAGTTTCGTCAATTGATTCACATCTTTTCAATCGTAGTTCGCGACAGTGAGTGTTTTTCTGGAGCATCTTGGTCAAATCCGGCACCGTTAGTGCAGCATTCTTGATTCTTAAAACACGTAAGCGTCCATCCCATGCTGATGAACGTCGGAAGACTGTCCAGGCCTCGCTTTCAAAGGATGTGCTACTTTCCGCAAATTTGGTCGAACAAGTACACCCTTCGACCTTGATCGAAAGAGAACGAAGCGCGGTAAGCTGGGATATAGCCTTTGTCGTCGGTACTGTAAGCATCCGGACAGTTATTTCTAGGTTTTGGAGTGCGGTTTGGTATCGTTTAAGGACGCTACTAGCCAGAGCTGACTGAAGATTGATGAGCGTGCCGGTGTCGTACACGTGCGCATCCTTTACGTGCACTGTGACCTTGCGTGGGCTTCTCTCGCTAGTGAGAACTTCCTCATTTGCATCACTAAAAGTATCCTGGAGGCAATTTACGACTCTGGTTATCCGAGTGTTGCCTACGAGCTGTCGTAAGATGCTCGGGGAGTCTCCTGAAAGCAAGCGACCTGGGACGATATATCTACTGGTTCGATAGGAAAGAGGACTTAAGCAAAAGCTTAAGTGTAAACTATGAAGGCTTATTTTCGCGAGATATCGAGTGTGATGAGAGCATTCTGAGAACCTGAGAAGGGTACGGACTGGGACATGGCTGAGGATTTCAATGAGTAGCTCTGGGGGCAGATCGAACAGCGAACGAGTCATGATGACTTGTGTATCTTCGAGATAGGGCGAAAGGCTTGGGGGGCAGCATAGGGTATCTTTTAGGGGCTAAAAAAGGCGTTGCGAAATGGAAAGGTAGGGGGGGAATACTTTAAATGCTTCTCCCAAGTTTAAGACTAACTGACGTCTAGCCCAACGCCACCGATGTGACTGAGACGCCATGCTTTGAGCTGATCCGACTACGCCCTCTGTTCCCCAGCGACACGTAGTCATTGGTGTTCACGCATGTAGGCTGACTCGACAAGGAAGGGCAACCCTTTGATGAGCCTGTGATTTCAGGTTTCCTCAACCACCACTTACCACATGGCTGCCTGTCGGCGCCTATTCGTGGCACGACGACGCGGATGGGGAAAGCAAATAAGATGACGTGAAATATTCCACGAAAGAGGCAAAGCAAGGTAGCATCAAAGTAATCGGGTTATTCCGGTTGATGCATCTGATGGAGATGTCTTGTATTATCCTCGGCGAGGGTCAGGAGCGCCTTCCTTCTGCTCTTGTGGCTCATGCATAAACCGCGCCGCGTGCCCCACCGCCGCACGTGATGCTTATGCACATGTCCAGCTGGACTTCGTAGCTCTGTGACGAGCAATCTCATTACTAACGCCAAATTTTTATACGTGGTGCGGCAGTAGTGTTATCATGGTATGCCATTAAACGTAAGCAGGAAGTACTGTAAACCTCTATGTCTAATGAGAGCACAAGGAGCGCACGAAAGGGAACGAGTCAGCGAGCTTCATTTAGGACAAGTATCTTGCATGTGGAAGTTTTAGTAAGATTGAGGTCCCACGGACATGGTAGGTTATTGTTATTTCACTTTTGGAAGATAATGCCACATTTCTTAGCTACGCCTGGAGCTCTTCGTTTGCCCGCACCAATGCGCCTATCTCCTCCTCTCGTGCTGCCGAGGCGTTGGGCTGCCATGATGTCGAGGTTGTGCCATCTGTCTTTCGGTCGATCCGTCAGGATGTGCACTGGCGAGTGATTTGCCGCTAGGTTTAGACGCGAGTCATGCCCCTTTGTCCTACTCTCGTAACGCCTGCTGTTCTATCTGATGGTATTCCAGCTCCTGGGCTTTCTGACGTTTGTTCAGCTTCATCTCCTCTTCGATAATCGGCCCTCTGTCCTCATGGGTTGCCTTGTTTGTATCGTCTCCTTCTGCAGGGGTTTTGGTGCCCGTGGATTGATCGGCGTCGATGTTTGTAAGAGCGGATTGCGGTTATACTACCCAATCGCTGAGGTGTTCTGCGATGCTACTATGATCCAGGTCCCTGCCGGTTTCGGTGTCGTCTAAGACTCGCAGCATGTCTTCTAGGACTGATTGCAAAGGTTCGTTTGGCGTTGGTAGGCTTTCCGAGGGCTTCCGAGAAAAGCGCGTTGTTGGCGACAGAGATTGTTCCGGCTTCATGAATATGGATTGGTTCCATTGGTCGAAGAGTCTGTACGTGTGGTAGCGAAAGCGCATGGTTGTATGAGACAGAAAGGTTAGAGAAGCGGAAGCTAACTGTAGGGCACAATAGAGTTTGCGTGCAATGTATTCTGGGTAAGTTTTACCCGAGCACCACAGAGGAATTGCTCTTTCTGCCATGACATGGGAACACTTGATCAGCACGTTTCACATGATCCAACAAGCGCGGTCTCGGCAGTCTTGGAATGCTGTTTTGGAATGCTATTTTCACATCTCTTTCCCCATAATGCTTCATAGTGTTGTACAGTTGTAGAACCGCATAGTCCTCCTTCCTACATTGTATCCTTATATGCAAGTCTAGTTCTTCTTGTCGGAAGAAGCGCGCAGAGTCTGGTACTGGCGCGGTAAGATCATGGGTCGTCGGTTGATCCTGCTGAAGGCTTCGGTGGCAATGGGGGAGCTTTCTGTGCGAATGGTGGTGCCAATTGCCATGAAAAAGCTAATAGCGCTTGTAAGCAAGTGGATGCGTCTCTCAGAGCAGAAACATACCCAAAAGTTGCCGCCGAACCCATCATATATTGCCCCAGTGTTCGCAGCATACCGTTGGGCCCGGGGCCGAAGCGCACGATGTTTGTGAATCCTGAGACAGTCAGAGACGCTGGGTGAAGTTGTAGAAGATGCGCACCGAAGATGAAGCCAATGATGAGGCCGACAGCTAGAGAGAGAGTCAGGCTGCAGCTCGCATGTCATGGATCGGGATTCAACATACAGCCACCCATCATGCCACCCATCTTCACTGCTCACTGTTAGCTGGCCTGCAAGGCGGGTGCAAATGGCAGCGCCCTACGCTTATCAAGGGTGGACGGGCCACGAGCGCCTTGCGGCATTGATCCAACCGGCACCGGCATCTTGTTTGCTCTGCAATGCTGTGTAGACTCGCGAGGGCGGCTTTGACGGGCAAGCTCCACCGTCCCACCTCATCACTGACTGGCTGGTCGCTGGCACGGCACGTGCACATGCCAAGAAGGGTCGCGCTGGGACTGGAGCCGGGACCGGGACTGGAACAACCATGGATGCCTCGTGGAAGCTTTTGTTTGCGTGCCGGCTCTGGCTCTGGTTCGGCGCGTGCCAGCCCGGGCTGACACAGGACAGGTCTTCCCTGACGCTGGCTGCAACGCGGATTGCTGTGTTGGGGCCTCTGGCGCTGGGCAGGGTGCCGAGCATGAGCACGTGACCTGCCTCACCCTTTCTCGATGCTGGCAGAATGAGGCGAGGAGAGGTGATTCGCATCGCCCGCCCTGCATTGATTATTATCAGCTGTGCATCTATAGTTGTGCCCGCCATCCGTGTGAGCGCAACGGGTTATTCTTGCCGCTTGTCTTGTTCTTTGCCCGCCATATCACGCTGCAACTCTCCGCCTGGCCAGTCAGGGCTGCAGAAGTGGGCTCGAAGGCCCGACAACCTCCTCTTTGCTCGCTCCTCGAATCTTAGCAGACCCTCTGAGCCGCACCACACCGCACTCCAGCATCCGTCATCCAGCCCGGCTCGTGACTGTCCATCGCAATATAGACTCTGTTTGCCAGGCCCGCGCTGCTCTGCTGTGCTGGCCGCTTGTTTGGACTGCGGCGCCGCCTGCACCGAAACTCGCCCTGACGTTTCGCACGGGCTCCCACCAACGGCACACACGTTCCAGTACGGCGCAGCTCCTCCTGCCTCTCTCCGCCCGCTGCACCTCCCCATCGCCAGTCCCCGCTGCGACGCATGTGTTTCTGAGCGCTGCATCACGTGCTGCCATCCGTCTGCCCTGCCTGGTTGGGCGTGCCACGCTGCTGTCGCGCCGCCAACCGAGACGACGGTGACTTTTGCTCAGGGTCGGGAAAAGCGACGTTGACCTGCACCACCATCACCATCACCACCACCACCACCACCACCACGCTCCTGCCTCGACCACCCCCCCCTTTCCGCCAATGACGGCCGTCGCCCCTCCCGTCCAGTACCAGAACATCAACCGCCAGGCATGGAGCGCTGACGCTGCTGCCAACGGAGGAGGCGCTATGTTCATGCCCCGGAAGGGCGCTCAACGCACCAACTCGTCGTCGTCGCTGGCCTCGCAGGCTTCCAACAGCTCTACCATCACCGCTGCCTCGTCACAGTCCAACGGCGCCGCATCCTCCAACGGCTCCGACGCCTGGCCCGCTGCCCGCAAGACCAAGGCGCCCAAGGGACTATGGCCTGCCACCAAGACTGAGCCCATCGCAGGAATCTCTACCGCGCGCCCCCAGCCTGTCGCCCCTGCAGGCCCCGGCTCATCCGCAACTTCTGCCATGAACGCACTACAGGCACCGCCTTCCCTGGTGCCCTCACAGCTCAATGGCGCCGTCCAGGCTCAGCAACAGAACGGTGCGCCGCGCGCACAGGCCCAGGAGCAGACTGCCGTGCTGCACCTTGTTCCCATGAACGGCACTTTTGAGCGCAAGACCATCACCGTTCCCTTCTTCCCCGACGTCCTTCGTATCGGCCGCCAGACCAACAACAAGACAATACCCACGCCACTCAACGGCTACTTCGACTCAAAGGTTCTCTCAAGATCGCATGCTGAGGTATGGGCCGACCGGAACGGGAAGATATGGATCCGAGACGTCAAGTCTTCCAACGGCACTTTCGTCAATGGCTCACGACTCTCCCAAGAGAACCGAGACTCAGACCCCCACGAGCTACGCGAGCAGGACATGTTGGAGCTTGGTATCGATATTGTCAGTGAAGATCAGAAGACGATAGTTCACCACAAGGTCGCTGCACGCGTCGAGCATGCTGGCATCTACACACGAGCGGCAGGAGACATGATGGATCTAAATTTCGGCGAAATGGAGAATTCCCAAATGTCCAACATGGTGGGGCCAAATGGCCAACAACAAATGACTAACATGCGTGGCCGGTCCCCGAGTCAAGGCTCAATGAACGGACAGCGTCTTCAAGGCCCTGGTGTTATGAACAACTACGCCAACAACATGCAGCATGCACGCCACCCTAGCTTCTGGCTACAACCCATCACTATGGAACAAGTAGTGAGCAAGCTTAATGTGAGTTAGTAGGAACATACACACACGAGCCACACTAAGACTTTTAGGCCGAGATCAAAGCTGCAAAACAGCAGTCTCAAGAGCTTCAACAGACCCATCAATACATAAATGCTATATTGGCCGCAGATCCCAAGAAAGAACCCACCAAGGCCTCTCCTATCGCTATCGAATCGGTCAAAATTTCTCCAATCAAGGACGTCAATCTGAAGGCTAGGTTCTCAGACCCTCCTGCTCCCCCACCTCGACAGCCGCTACCAGCAAAACCTGATGCCGCATCGTCACTCAAGAGATCAGACACAGAGCGCCCAAAGACTGCCTCACCCGTAAGGCCTGATGCGCAGACTTCATCTCTCACAGAGGCTTTGAATAGTGCCAAGAAAGAGATCGAGTCGCAAGGTGTTCGTCTTCGGGACTTGGAAGCAATGCTCAACGAGGAACGCCGCGCGAGGGAGGATGCTGAGGAACGAGCCAATCAATTAGAACGCGAATCAAGTAAAGGCGTCATTGACGAAGAGATCCGCTTTGCCAATGAAGATATTCAGGGAGAGGCCGTAGACGATGAAGTAAATGAGAAATCTTTAGGTCAACAAAATGGCTCAGCATCTCCAGATGCTGTCGACTCGACCTCTCGGCTGCAACAACGTCTAGAGCTGATGATGACGGAAATGACGGAAATGAAGCAGCAAATGGAGCGTTATCGAGAACGGGCCGAGACTGCCGAAGCAGACCGCAAGAGCTTAGCGGAGATGATTGAAAATATTCGGCACGAGAGTGCGAGAGCCTCTAGCAGGGAAGCTAGGAGGCGGAGCCGCAGCAACGGCCATCTATCGGATGAGAGAGCAAATTCTAGAGTGAACAGTGTTGGGGGTGATCACGAAGCGGAAGAGGGCGAAATTACCATCATCAAAGAGAAGGACATTGATGAGGACGGCACAGAAAGCTCGCTCCGCTCAACTTGTATGCCAAATGGTCATGTCGTGGATCATGACAAGGACAGAGTGCCTGCGAAAACACCAAACACCCTAGTCGCCCGCCATCCCGATCGAACCGACCTTATGTACCACGGTGGTCCTGTCGGAGCCATCGTCGCTGTTGTCGCAATAGGTGTAGCCGTCATGACTATGCTAAACCAATTTCCCAAAACCGACCGATGAAGTCACTGGGGGTAAACGACTCCTACGACTTTTAGGCGGAGGTAGGATACTTCCGGGGTTGCGCTCGGCCTAGTAGGAAGATAGGGTCGAGGTGGGGTTGCCGGAAGTTGACTGCTTGTGCAAAGTAGGGATCAGGGCTCCTCTGATCCCCAGAAACAACATGGTTTGGTTACGAATCCATGCGAACATTCAGTACTCAAATGTCCGTTGCGAGGAGAGGCCCCGTTTACTTGGGTAGGAAACATGCATATGTATGATGCCAGCGCCTCTACCCACCAACGACATCCACATATTAACGCTATTCACCATTGGATCCGAACAGACCAAACTCTCACCATGACTTCGGTCATATGCATACTTCATTCTCGGCGTCTAATTTACAACGCAACAACCATCATCATACACGGCGTTTGCGGTAAAGCCTCGGGAAGAATTTACATTTTTTTTTTTGTTTTAGGCGTTTTCTTTTCCTTTTGTCTTTTGATATACTTGGGCAAGGGCTCACAGCGAAGGATCTGAGCATCCTCTCAACATTCACTGTATCAGCAAAGCTAGCGACTTACCTACTTTTCCTTTGTACACAAACATGACATACCTTCTTTAACTCTTGGGGAGTCGGATGATAAGATGCTGGCGAAAGGGCCTTGGGTGCCCTAGCCTAGGTGCAAGGGAATTCTGGATGGACTTCAATGATACATATTCGATCTTGACCACAACATGTTATGCGGTGATGTTGCCATCCAATGTAACATGTCGTTCAAGCAATCCTTCCTCATGCTAGTCCAATACTCACAGTAACAGAACTAATCGTCCGCACCCTTGTCTCCGGTATTTCTTCATCGGCATCGGCATCTCCTCCCCCAGGTATCTCAATATCGTCGATTGCCCTGACACTCCCCATCTCAACTCGAACCTCATACCCCTCGCCCTGAACCTCAACACCCAACTCCAAAGCCCGCGCAATCGCCCGTCCCGTTGCTTTCAAATATACCTTCTCCCCTTCCTTTCCGCCCCCTTTCTTCGCAGCCGTAGCCGCAGCCGCATCCGCAACATCCCTTTCCACCTGGCCACTCTTCAGGCCCCCGTTGCGCGTCGCTTTTGCCGCGGCGCGCGACTTATTTTGTCTTGTGGATATCTCGCGGAGGAGTCCGTGGATGCGCTTCAAGGCGGGGATGAAGGGTGAAGATGCGGTTATGTAGAGGACTTTGGGGGAGGCTGAGGATGAGAAGGGCGTTGGGAGGGGGGGGTGGAGGAGCGGGCGTTTGGATATTGATGCGTCTTGGAGCAGGGGTTAGTTAGGTGCTATTAGTTGGGCGCGGTATATGTATATGCTGCTTGTGGGGTAAGACGTACGAGATGGTAATTTAGGGCGCTTATGGTACTTTTCATCGCTAGCTTGGGGGCGTGGCTTGCGTTTTGGAGGCTTTTGTGAGGGCTTTGAAGTTGGTTCGGTCATGGGTTCTTGCTGGGGCGGTTGCTGTGGCACTGTGGAATTGCTGGAAGGTTGCTCTGGTTGCGCACATGGTGGTGTTGGCATTGCGACTGGGGTATTGTCTGATGACTTGACCTGGCCACTTCTCGTTCTTTTTTTGCCTGCCATGGCTTCTGCGATTATTAGTATTCGGCGCTGGTGAGAAATTGGTAGTGTGCACTTGTAGAACACCGCCGTGTTGCGCAAGATGCCGTAGACGCGGTTGCAAAAGTTCGGGCTTATCGATAACCAGTTCACCCGGATATTGTCGGGCTTAAGCGCACATTCATGTCGAGCTATCGCCCTGCTGACTCCACCGCTCTATCTCTTTGCAATGTACGATAAGCGATAGCCACTATGGCCAGCCCAGTGCGGCAGATCCTTCTACGCCATATCCATCTCCCCGGACCCATCCCATACCGCCATGCAGCGTCGCTCCAAGAACACCTTGTCGCCCGCTTCCTCGCATCCAAATCGTCGTCCGACGTTGCAACTCCTCCGCCGCACATCATAACTACTGAGTTCATGCCAGTCTACACTTGTGGGCGTCGAGAAGTCGGGAATGTGTCTCTATCCCAACAAGACTATCTACGAGCGGATGGACGCGCAGACTTTGTAGAAGCGATGCGTGGAGGTCAAACCACCTTCCACGGCCCAGGCCAACTAGTCGCGTACCCAATCGTTGATCTTCGTACGCACAAACTCAGTCCTAGATGCTACGTGGGTATGTTGGAGAGGAGCTTGATAGCTACATGTGCACGATACAATATCGCTGCCATGACGACGGAAAACACCGGAGTGTGGACAAGCGAAGATGACAAGATTGCAGCTATAGGCGTACACATGCGCCGAAATATTACTAGTCATGGTATTGGGCTGAACGTAAATACGGATTTGTGGTGGTTTGACCGGATCGTCGCGTGTGGGCTACAGGGGAAGACGAGTACGAGCTTCACAAAGCAGGGTGTAGTGGGGCAAGAGATAGAGGACGTGGGAAGTGCATTCGTGCACGAGGTTGCGGAGAGGTTAGGGGGCGTGGAGTGTGTGGAGAGGGTTGAGGATGGTGAGGTAGAGAGCATGTTGGCACAATGCTCGTCCAACAGGCCGTGACAACGTGTCGGCGAAAATATATTGAATACAACCACTGCTACCGCATGATGGATGTTTGGATGCCGAAGGCTACCAAACCAGACACGCTTCCTGGACAAAATCAGTGATCGATGAGTTTACGGTCTGTAGTCAGCAGAACGTCGGCTCTCGGCTGATTGGAGGGCGCACAGACACGTCTAAATCTCGCTCTCAAGGCTGGACATGGTCGTCTTCGCCCTCACAAACTTGCCCAACTCCTGCTCAAGTCTAATTCCATCTGCATCTGCTTTCTCCCCGCACACAACGTGCCTCTCCTACACACCGTCATCTAATTCACCCCTCTCTGCGTCATCTTCCCCTTCCCCGTGTCTCCACCATTCCCTTCCTCCTACTGCCCAGTAAGTGCGCACGCTTGTCGCTGCAAACACATGCCGCAATTACTAACTACTTGTCGCCGCGCAGTAGCTTGGGTCTTTCATCACCTACTACATCTTTATCCTTTACTTCGTTCATAGCGTTGCGCAAAGCAGCCAGTTGACCACAGTCAAAACACTCCTAAAATGGCTTCCACCGAGTCTGCTGGCCATGTCAACGGCAACTACGCACAACAGGGCTACGACAACAGCTACGGCACCAGCGCTTCGAACTTCACACCCTCCCAACAACCAGCCGCAAGTCAGCCTGCGCAACAAGCGCCCGCCTCCGAGGTTCCCAAGGATGAGGTTGGCTGGTACTTCGTAGAGCAATACTACACCACCCTCAGCAAGACCCCCGACCGTCTTTACGTAAGTTGCATCTTGCCAGCGATTCAGACACGAGACACGCGACTAACTTACCATATAGCTTTTCTACAACAAGCGCTCCCAGTACGTCTCGGGCGTTGAAGAGGAGAAGGTCAATGTTTGCGTCGGCCAGCGGGTAGGATGAGTTTATATATTCAGAGATTCTATGATGCTGACACACACAGGCTATCAACGACCATATCAAGACTCTCGACTTCAAAGACACCAAGGTCCGTGTCACCAATGTCGACTCCCAGGGCTCCGATGCCAACATTGTTATCCAAGTCATTGGTGAGATCTCCAACCAGGGCCAGCCTCACAAGCGCTTTGCCCAGACTTTCGTTCTCGCCGAGCAGACCAATGGCTACTTCGTGCTGAACGACATCTTCCGTTACCTTGCCGAGGAGCCTGAGGATGAAGAGGACTTGCAAGGCGACGCTACTACCCCGGCCAACGGTATTCAAGAGCCTGCCCCGACCGCAGCAGTCCCAGAGGACGCACCGCTCAGCCAGGAGGAAGAGGTCGCTGACAAGGAGGAGGACCTGAACAAGGTCGACGAGAAGCTCGAGGAGACGGCGCGGGATGAGCCGGCAGTCGAAGAGCCAGCTCCAGTTGAATCGGCGCCTGCAGCGACCGAAACTCCTCAGGTCGCGGAGGCTCCTGCGCCTGTTAGCGAGGAAGCACCTAAGGAGCCCGAAGCTCCAGTTGCTGAAGCCGCTGCCGCGCCAGAGAAGCCTAAGGCACCTGCTGCTACCAAGGCGCCCGCTGCGTCCAAAACATCCTCTGTTGCAATGCCATCTGGTCCACCCAAGCCCTCTACCCCCAGAACATGGGCCAGCCTTGCGGCATCCGCCAACAAGGTTGCTACACCCGTCATTACCCCATCTATTTCTCAGCAAGCCCCAACCCAGCCCAAAGTCGCACAATCCGCACAGACGCCCCCCCCTGCCACATCCACCGAAGCGCCAGCTCCTGCCCGTGACCAGTCACCATCAGCAAACCAGGGCGAGGCTACAGGCTGGCAAACTGCCACCAGCCATAAGAAAGAGCAGTCTCGTGCCCAGAACCAAGGACCTGCCGTTGATTCTGAGCAGAGGCGCGCCTACATCAAGAACGTCTACAGTCAGGTTGAGGAAGGATCTCTGAGGGCTGCTCTCACCAAGTATGGTGAGATTGAGTATCTCGACATCAGCCGACCCAAAGTGAGTCTAGTATGCAACATGGACTGAACCAAGCTAATGTGCGCTGCAGAGCTGTGCCTTCGTTGACTTCAAGACTCCAGCCGCTTATCAAGCTGCAATCGCTGCGAACCCGCACAGCGTCAACGGCCTCGAAATCCGGGTCGAGGAGCGTCGCACTCGCCCTGAACAGTTCCGTGGAAACTTCGCTCGCGGCGGTGCGCCTCGTGGTCGTGGAGGCATCGGGGGACAAGGACCCCGTGGCGGTTTCCAGCCACGCGGCCGGGGCGGACCTGCGCGCGGCGGGCGAGGCGCTCCTCAGGAGGCATGAGCGTGATGATTACCGCTCATGTATCCTCTCTTTCCTTGAACCCTACTTCTCTCATGCGCTTTTGCTGTAACTGACACCATTTCCTTACGACTGACGGCTATAGCGATGTGTACTGTATCCAACCTCTTGGGCGCTTGTATAAAAGTCATCATATTCGAGGAAAAGTCTGGGCGTCCACTGTTGACCTGGGATATTGAAACCCTGCATAGCGAGTGGTTTTCTTGTTGCATTCCCCCTTTTCGCGGCCTCGTTGTTTTCGTTCTGGTCTCTGTATTGCGACCTCTTTCTCCTTTACGTCGCGCAAGTTCTCGATAACTTAGGTATGTGGGTGGGACCGCGAGGATCGGGTACCGACAACGGACGGGGCAAGGCCTCTGGTGTAACGGGGCTAGGTGCAAAGGTTGGCCTGTACAATATGGACAGGATGGTGGCGCGAGGATCCGTAGAGCATATACGGTAGAAATCAACAGATACGGTACGGGATCAGCATCATGGTGGGGCTTGCGGTGACTGTGATAGCGCTCTGTTTGTCTCGCGGGTCGCAAGATAACGTCACCTGATGGGCTTGCTACCAGCACAGGGACAAATGATTTGTCGAGGCGCAACGCCGCGTTTAGGTCAGCCCGAAGTCGCGACGCCTGAACCAGCTGGCATGTACCAGCACTCAAGTGCATACCTGCTCACAGAGCGTATCACGAATCGATAAAAAGTCTCTTCCACGGTAGCCCTCCCCTCAGGCCACAAGTCCCACCTGCACCATATCAGCCCAAGCTTTGAGGCTGCGGGGTCTTTAGCGGGGCCGTACAACACGTCTACCACGCGGCGCCGATCCCGTCCCTGTACATGACGAAGGTCGATGGGAAGCTGAGCAAGTTTCTCGCCCCCAACATTCAGCAACCCTCAGCACCGTAGATACTGAATGCTCCTAAACTCTCCCAAGCATGCGACCTCTACCCGGGGGTGACTCCCTGCCCTCGCCTGTCAAGCCTCGGTCGCGCAAGTCGAGCGTCGATCATGCGGCCGTTGCGTTCAGCCGTGTCCCCACTGCCTTCTTCATGAAAAGCGAGGAAGAGATGGAGCAGTCTTTGGCCTCGTCGTCTGACATCCAACAACCAGCAAGGCCGCAGGATGCTAATTTTGGCGTCCAAAGCCTGGCAGACACGTTGGATGCTGCTTTTGGTGCTGAGAGCCCAGACAGCTTCAAGTCATCCATAGACGAGTCTACAAGCCAAGCCATCACGTCCAGTGGAGAAGAGGAAGAGGAAGAGGACGGTGTGGACACACATACGCCGCCAGGCGCCTCAGATAGCTTCCCACAGCTTGTGATGCCTAGCATACAGATGCCATCAAGGAGGCCCTTCACCACCAAAGGCAAGGCCATGGGCAAGCTGAAGATAATGGTCGCCGGAGAGGCAGGTGCGCACTGTCTCCTCCCTTGGCCATCCTGGCCTATTCTTCGTCTGATCTGCAACTGACTGCGTAAAATAGGCATAGGAAAGACGTCTCTAGTCCGCTCCATTGTGCAACTCTGCCAAGATATCGTGCATATCGACCCCCTCTCGCCTTCCAATTCCTTCTCCCGACCGTCGCCACCCAAATCCAAGTCCCGCACACGGAAATCGGACCATGCAGAGACCACTCGAATAACTGAGATTCATGGTAGTACGAAGCCATACCCACATTGGTGGACAGACATGGAAGAGAGCCGTGTACCACGGAGGAGAAAGAGCAGCCTTGAGGCTGTGCTGGAAAGAAACATTTGCTTTGTGGATACTCCAGGCTTCTCCCGCGGCTTCACAGAGAAGGAGGACATGGACTTGGTGGTTGATTATGTCGAGTCTCTGTTGCTGCAAACCTCCTCAGTCTCTACTATGGAGGACAGCGACCTACTTGGTGTCGTCAGCGGCAATGGGGGGATATCTATTGATGCGGTGCTCTACCTTTTGCCTCCAAGTAAGTTCTGGTCACAAATCTTTTTAGTCTATGCTAACTCGCCAAAGATAAGGAGATCTCCACCGACATCACTTTTATACAACGTCTTTCCTCTCTCACCAATGTTATTCCTGTCATTGCGAAAGCGGACACACTTTCAGCTCAAGAAGCAATTGCCTTGAAGATATCCATCCTCACACGACTCCAAACGGCTTCAATAAAGCCATTCTTGTTCGGCAAAGCCTTAGATGATGCGCTGTTAGCCGTTCAGAGTCTGTCCATCATCCACCCCCAACTGCAGAAGACAGAACCTGAGCAGTATCCCTTCACCAACCCAACCTATCCTTACACGATATCAACTATATCGGGTCCAGACAATGAGACGATGGACGCATCATTGCTGATGTCCCCGGAATACGTGCAGCCCGTTCTTCCTTCTGAACTGACTGAATTAATCAATCAGGTGTTTGAGCCAGACTCTATTGCTTGGCTACGACATGCCGCTGCTAAAAGGTTCCTAGCGTGGCGGCGGATAGCAAGGCTTCCAAGTGATCCTTTCATTCTACAGAGCCTGCAGCAACCACGAAGTCCCACAACAGCCTCGGTGGGATTGAACGGTGCTGCTATGAACTGTAAGATCAACTCATCATATGTAAGCCATCTACTCACCCCTTCTACAGCCTCTGCAAACTCTTCATTTTTCTCTGCCGTGTCCCCCTCCGGCGTCCTTGTCCCACGGTCGACCTCTCCCTTCTACACTTCCAACCTACAGTCTCCCTTCTCACCTTCCCTCGCACATTCCGATCTCTCAAACCCGCCCAACTTCTCCCTAGCCCGCTATGGCAGCCCTCCCCAAGACCCACAACCCATGTCGGACATTCGTATCGCAAAGTGGGCCACCGACCTACACCGCAGCCTTCGCAACGAACGCGACAGGTTTGAACAACTTCAACGCACCGACCGTGCACAGTGGCTTCTCGAACGCGTTGGCGAAGAAGTCTCACAAGGAAACATTGTTGCACCGCCTGTGGGATCGCCGCGCGCCGAATGGGCTATGGTACGTCATGCGGACGAAAAACAGAACAAAGAGCGAGAATCAGGTGGGCAGAGATATACTACTGGCGCCGTAGATTCGCGAGATCCCCTCGGCCTGTGTAATCTTGGTGATGAGCTTCGCAAGAAGGGCTTTGTGCTTGTCAAAGTGCTTGGTGGGATCAGCGTCTTAGGTGCAGTCGTCGTCGCTGTTGTCAGGACGTTGGGCGTTGAGCCCCAGAACAAGTGGTGGGTTTGGGTTAACGGTGAGAAGTGGATTTCGCCGTGTTGAGTGGGTGAGTGGGGGCATTTAGATGGACGGATGGATATACCCCAATCTTTTTCAAGTTGGATAATGGTGGCGGGTGGTGATGATGACGATGATGATACAGGTTGTTTGGATCTCAACAAGATAGACAAGTCTTATTTTGAGACAAGATGGTGTTACGTTAGGTTTCGCGTCAGCATTCCTTACTCTCAGCCTTATCATCACGGGTAGAACGCATGGTGCCCTTCATGAGCTATGAACTTCCAGACAACCATTGCATTGCTTGAGAACAAGGCATGCCGCTCAAATCAACCCGATTCAAGCCGCATGTTTGCCCCTCCCTAGCAGCCCCAGTCCGGACCAAAATGCCTATCCTGTATCCAGGTTGTTTCGCCATGCTTGCGGCGTTTATGTTTGCACATCCACGTGTGCTTTTTTATTGGTGCAAAAATGATAAAAACTGTTTTTACGGCATGTATCACACTTGTGATACACACACACACACACGGTCAATGCTTCGGGTGTTGCCGCGGCATCTCGAGGATTAATTTTTTTTTTTTTTTTTTTTTTTTTGGAGAGATCACTAATCGGGAGGGCACGCTTTTGGAAGATCGCTAATCGGGGTGGGGAAGAAGGGGGCGTCGTCTATGCATGGCTTGACTTTCGGGTTCACCCGCGCGGCGGCCCTTGGTTCTGTCGGGGGTTCTACAGTGGTTTAGTAGGGTTAGTAGGAGAGGTATTTTGTTGCTTCTGCGCGACGAGAAGGAAGCGGTGAACCGCCGGGGGTTTCGAAAACCGTCTAAGTAGCTGTCCAGGGAGGAACCTTGAAATAACGCAATACCTAGCATACCAGAGCTCGGTATAGAGGATTTAGGGCTGTGCGTTTCTTCAAAAATTCTAGAGTACGTGTGTGTTTGACGCGGAGTATTCAGTATTCCTTCAGTGTGTAAAGGGGCTACGTTTTTTTTTTTTTTTTTTTCGTGTTCTCGAACAGTCATGTTACACGAATAGAACAGAATGGGATATGCAACGTGAAGTTTCGCTGTTCCGAACAAGGTTGTATCAACAATCGTTTTCAGAGAGAAAGAGAACATTTTCAGGAATTGGAGCAATCATGTAGACAAACATTCCAACACATTTTGCACCTAGAGGTGTTGAAGTTGTTTTTTTGGTGGGCTTCACACTCCGCAAACCTAACCATACAGTATGGGTGGTATCCATACTTAGGGCAAAGATTATAGATTGAATTTCCTCAAGACCAATAGTTCGCAGTTTTTCCGAAATAAGTTGATTACCATGAAGCAAGCATAGCACGAGATCGCCCCAAGCCAAGCTTAATTTGTCCGACTCTTGCCTACACTTGTCATGTGTCGATAGCATCAAGGCATAGCTTTGCGGTGATTTGAAATCTGCCTTATGCGAACCCAAACGAAAGCACGATAAGCGAGAATCTCACGGGCTGATCCGCATCGCCGCCTCTAGACGCCAAAAGAACATCTTGCTTTCTTATTTTTGGTATTCCCCCGTACCTCCCTTCCGCCTGTTCTGCCGACAATGCTTTCTTCTTCCTGGCATCCTGATTCCGCATAGCCGTATGACATCCTGCTTGCGTGTTTGAAGGCGCCATATTCGTTTCAAGGATGACAACTGACGAATTCCAGATAACAAGGACACAGGTGACGGGACTATACTTCGGAGTTCCTTGGGTTTGGCTTGCAAATAGCCGAGTGATTCGCTTAAAAGACGTACCAATTGGCAGGGTGATCTGAGCGATCGTATTAGATGTAAAAAGATTCGAAAATCCAGCTTGTTTTTTTTTTTTTTTTTAAATAAATCATGTAACTATTATGCAACTCACTGGATCTACCTGCTAGATGCAGCAAGCATGTTCGTTTGACAAGCACATGGCTAGAAGTTGCAAGGGATTCCCTCTCTAATCGTGTGTGCAATCTGATGCTTTAGCGGACCGTGGCTTACAACAATGCAAGTCGTTAGCGCCAGCACGGTTCCATCCAATGAGCAGGGCATAGACGGAATTATGGCGAGGGGTCCACTGTGGTCCTCGAGGAGATAGCCCATGACAACCGTCTCCAGCAAACCGGCTTGGGGGCTTGAGGCTGTCGTACACGCATGAAGTTTGACCTATTGGAGAAATTCAGCGACGTTGTTAGCCGCCGAGCTGCATGTCTGGGTTATGATGTGCATGACATCTAGCGGGATCGGAAAGGGACCCGATCCTGAATACCGCCGCTCCGGTTGAAGTCTCTAGTCTGTTTGTAAAGGCAAGATGGTGGTACAATGCAAGCAAATACCAAACTGGCTACATGGAGTGACAGCGAAAACAAGCAGAAGCGAAAATGTGACGGCCGGTAGAATGTCCAATTCCATCGGTACTACACCAAATGTTCATCTATGCTCCACATAGATATCAAAGCCTCTTTTACAGAGAGATTTGACTAACAGATTGATCAGATGAAGATGATATATACCGGCTTATGGATTGTGTTACAGGTTGGTTGGGCTGGTGCAACCGCCAAGAAGACTATGGAATTGTGTTGCATGTTGCAGACTGCAGGAAGGCCTACTTGGTTGCAGATTGATGACACTGCTCCTTCGCCTCTTCCCATAGACATCTTGGGCAGACACAGTCTCCGCCCAGAGCTCCTACCGCCCATTCTCGCCTCTCCTTCACTGGTAGGCTTACATCGCAGTAGTGGCTGAACACTTCTTCGCCTTTCTTGATTCCAGGCTTCTGGGTGGGACTTCTTCCTTCCCATTTGACCAAATCTTCACGAGTCCAGAACCTCATGCTGCCTTGCCATTCCCAGGCCACGTTGGGGTCACAGCTGTGGTTTGCAAGACACCACAATGGATGTACAGCTCCAATCTCTGGTCTTCCGTCCCGCCCTTGTTTTGCGGAAGCCGTACCCCGAAGTTTTGCGAAGATCGTGTTGAAGACCCAAGTGTCGTACCGGTGACTCTGGGTAAAAATGTTGACCTCCATATGCTCTAGCATATGCAATGGTGTCAAAACATTGCTTTTGAAGGAAAATGGCAAAGTTTGCGGAACAGAACAGAAAGCGTCAGTACGATGCCCTTCGTGGTTAGCTCTCCAGATATTATCTAGATCGTGGCCATGGTAATCTCCCCAGATATAACGAAGTTCCTTCAGCTCTAGTGGATGAACACCCTGTGTCTCCGCCAGCGCCAATGCGCGAACTAAAAGTGAAGTATAGAGAGCATCTGCAGCTTCGCTTGCGGGCACTTTGTCTTGGTTCACACCGATACCACATAGCGAGGGATGGTAACTTTCTTGAGCAAGGTCGTGGCACTCTGGACTGCAGAAGAATACTTCATCGCATTCTTCACAAGCGACAACAGAGATTTCGGGCCCATCCACTGATTCCGGGATAGATTTTGGTAATGCCAGACTGCAGGCATCGCAGTACGAGTCATGCAGTCTTGATATGGCGGTGAGAAGTGACTTTTCCTCAAGTATTTGTTCTCCAGGAGGTATATCCTGCTTTGCAAACACCCCTAGTTGCTTCACATATCTGATGCCAGAAGCGGCAGAGCTTCCCGTCTGGTTAGTCGATAGTAAAGGCAGTTCAGAGATTTTGACCTCGAGCTTCGATGCTTGAGCTGACAATTCGTTGTTGAGGAATTGTAGACATTCCTCTGATGAGCGATCTGGTTCATATTCATTCCATGGGTACTGTTCACGACGAACAAATCCCTTCTCCGGGTAGTCATCGACATCCAGACCTTGCGCATTCTGATTTTTGGTTACGCAGTAGCTGGATATCTTTTCTGATAGGACTACTTCGTGCTTTTCAAGATCTCTATTGTTTGGAAAAGCTTTCCGTGCACGAGCGATATAGTCGTAGGCGCTGCGGAGGTTCCCGCAGTCTAACAAACAGCCTACGAGAATATTGTATCTAACACAGTCAGCCATGCGCCTTTGAATCATAGAGAACGCTGCTGCTGCTTACATACGCAGACATAGAGCAATCCGTTTGCAACCATTTCTTGATGCTGTTATTATTGTCCAAACCTAGCTCCTGCTTGAAATAGAGAGCTTTTCTATCCGACATATAGTCCTCTTTTGCTGTTTCCAAAACCTGCTCATGATATTCCCCCTCGTCAAGCACTTCATCGATGAGTAAAAGCGCTTTATAGGCATCACCGGCAGCGAGATCTGGATAGCCGAGCTGTTTGTAAACTTCTGCAAGTTGGAGTCTGTGCAAGATGCTGTATGGACGCTCAGGAGTGATCTTTTGTAACGAGACAAGGTCTTCAGTATGAGTTCTTCGAGTCATGCTATGTTGCTATCCCTAGTGAGTTTGAGTTATATAAATTTCATCATACGAACCTCCATAATTTTATATATTTGTGATTCTTGTTTGCGTGAGAGGCACCAAGCGTAGGTGTCAGAACTTTCTTAGGGTGGCGGCACTAATAGCGGTATCGATAAGCGGGGTATCTCACGCAAGTGGCCGTGAAGCTTCTCATTTCGGTTCATCGGCGGGCATTGAATGATCAAGCCAATTCGCAAAGCCCCAGACATGCTTCCATCGGCAACTGAACTTGTGGCCCGGTATTTGAGGCTTAATGGGTACACTGAGGTACGTCTAACGTCATCAGGGCAGCAGTACAGCCAACTCAGGATGATAGACCTTGAACAACTTCATTCTCGAAGCCGATTTGGCGGCGAACATTGGCTCCGACTCAAGTGATACAATCACGATTGAATCTATCCTTCAAGAGAAGAAAACTTTTGATACGAGCCTTAGTCTTGAGAAGCTTGGTTTGGATGATGAGGCGCACAGGTGGTCAGACCAAGCGCCTTGTCAACCAGTGGCATTGCCTTCTTTACCAAATCGATCAAACATTCTCAGCATCTCCGTGTTTAACTTATCACTGGACTTGACCGGGCAAGCTCGCAAGTATATTGCCATCACTACGGCAGATAGGAAGCTGCACCTTCTAGACCCCGCCACGTCAACCTACGATGTGGTACACACATTTTCCAGTTTTTTAGACTCGCCTATATTGGATATTCTAGCCATGGACACACAACACATGCTAGTTGCATTAATGTCTGGAAAGCTCATACTATATGATACAATTGAGAAAAAGGTACTCGACGAACGAAAAGATCATTCTAAATATGTAGTGAAAACCACAAGTTTTCTTGAAGGAAACACTTTCTGGGTTGCCAGTGCCGGATGGGATTCAAAGATTGTCGTCTACAGTATCAGGTATACTAATGGCAACAAGCGACTTGGGAAGCCTGTCACAACTTTAACACTACCAAGCGTTCCTGAAACGCTTTTGTTCATTGCACCACCCGATGACAGCACACCGATTCTTCTTGTAACTCGAAGGGACTCAACCTTCTTACACTTCTACGCCATGCCGACCCTAGAGTCTACAGCACTGAAGCTACTTGGGAAACAGGACCTAGCGCCACACTCAAATGCGTGGATAGCTTTCACTCCTTCTGACGTCCAGCTATGTCCGACAGATCCTTCATTAGTCGCTGTCGCGACCTCTACAACTCCGCATATGAAATTGCTCATTGTGAGGCTTTTGGTGCCAAGTAAACAATCGTCGTTGCTTGACGCCAACTCGATTCTAGGCCCGGCTGGAACAGTTACGCAAGCCTCGAAAGCTCGCGCCGAACTCTTAGTTCAAGATAGAGAGGAGGCTGCGATCCTAGTCAATGTCTCTACACTTGCGCCACAGACTCAGTATTCAACCCCGCGACTAGTTTGGCGACCGGATGGCTCCGGAGTGTATGTCAGCTCGGAGGATGGCATTGTACGTGGAATTGAAGCAAAGACTGGAAAATTGATGGTCACGCTTGAAGGACATGATTCTGGATCAAAACTGCGTTGCCTGTGGGCAGGCAAGCTAAACACTTATCAAGACAGCGACTCGAGCCTCGAATCTCACAAGGAATACCTAATTTCTGGTGGATTCGATCAAAAGCTGATCATTTGGCACGCATAGCTATCATCGGCATCTTGATTAAGTTCGGCGTGGGGTAGACGGCTATTAATCTGGAGAAGCTCGCACGACCTTCGATCAAAACAAGCCGACTAACGACTGACGTTGAGGTTTACTTCAGAGGGCAAAAGGTTTGCCGGGTCCGGAACAGCAAACATGGTGAGGCAGACAGAAGGTTGCCAACTATGAGAGAGGGACGCAACTCCGCGGGGCGTCCGAGTCATGCTTCCATATGCTAGAAATCAACTATCTAGCACAAGGGTTTGTTCTCCCTTCGCTTTTGTTGGTACAACTATGACAACCACTTTTTAATGGATGGCGGGACGCGGGATACTAGGATGCGTTTGTTTTTTTTTTTTTTGGGTTTGTTTTTTGAGTGATAGCGCAAAAACCAAGTAGTGCCTCGAGTTCGATAGCCGACGCCACGATTAGACCGAGCGATCGGTAAGGTAACCCCTACAAGATCTAATAAGCCTAGCTCACCGATGACGCACGTCCCAGAAATCCATGCATACCATTTCAATAACGCACAAGGGCACGTTTGAACTTGTTCCAGGTTAAATTTTAGCGGGCTGATGTTCAGTTCACCTCCCGTGCATGGATCATGCTGAATGGGACCGCCCCGCCTGGAGTGGGTGGCTGCCTCAATTGCATACACTCGGATGAAAGTCTTCATGGACGCCCTGTCCTAGTTCCCGAGCAAATAAAACTACCACAACCCTCGGGGAAGTGGGACAGTCGCCTACGGCCCACTGTGTGGAGAAGGCGAAGCCTTCCAGAGTAATCGCCCCAACCTTGGTGCTCGCACTAGCATTCTAAGCGTCTCCATGCATACGCACTTGTTCGTAGTAGCCAGATCTTGGCTCCTACATGCTTCACATACCGTCATTTGATGCAGTCAGACGCCATAGGCGGAAGCCTTTTCTTTTTCACAAGAACCTCAATTGAACAGGGTATATATATGGTAGGTCGTACGCACTTGAATTCTACGGATACCTTACCTTCCATTTTTCACTTGAGTCCGATATATTCTTGGGCCCACTGAATCAAGCTTTCAGTTCTTGTCCTTCTCGGATAATTGAGTCTTCTTTATTTACGCTCAGCCTATTAAAGCTGCCCATCGCTATGTCTGGTGCTAGTATCCTGAAAGAAGGAGATGGTGACTTTCTGCTCGTCATGTCCGGGTCGACGCGAAACGCACCTTACTTGGTAGATTGGCAAAGCTTCAAAGACAATATCCGAAAGGTCGTCAAAGAGCAACCTGGATGGGTTGATGTACAGGCGATTCAGAACAGCCAGACCTCACGCCGGGGCGAGATGCAGGGTTGGGCCAGGTTGAAAGAGAAAGAGGATGCGGATGCCGCATATGGTCAGTAAGAGCCGACCTTGTTGAATTTAAGTGTTAACTGTGTATTTTCAGAACTCTACTCCAAGTCGAAAGGGGTGCTGGTTCATATCTGGGAGACTGGCCGTAGTAACGAGGGATTCAGACGGCTACGGTGCAATTGTTCCTCTTTATTTCCGGATGTTCCAGAAGGCTCTCACTCTGCCCGAAGATGCGGGATTGATATCAGACGAGTTAGCCATTTGGCAAGTGGATGTCCACCGCAACAACCCGTACTAGCCCCACAATACATACCGGTCCAGCCATCCTATGGCTATAGTTATCCCGTGGCACAGGCTTATTGTGCGCCAGCCATGTACCCTAGCTATGCGGCGCCGACCCAGATGCCGGTATATTTGCCAGATCCATACGGAATGCCAGTAAATGTTGGTCCTGGGGCAGTCCTGACCGAGGCCCGAGGAATTTTTATCCAGAATCTGAACTTTAAATGCACTTTAGTAGATCTCTACAGTCTACTTCTTACTGTAGGCCAGCCTGTGGACCACAAATTCACCAGAGATCGGCGCACTGGTGTCTTCAAGGGTGCAGCAACTGCCAGCTTCAGAACCCAGGAAGACGCACAGTACGCCGTTCAACGCCTTGACAAGGTAGAGCATATGGGCATGACGCTCAAAGTTCGCCTCGACAAGGAGACAACACCGGTTGGGCAAACTAGTCCATTAATTGTGCGCTCTGATATGTACAAAGTGAGGTCTACATGATTTCATATGAGACCAATGTTAACATATCATAGCCTTAGTACACAGCGCTCCCTGACTTCCGAATTTGGTCACCTTGGTCATTTAGCCCTCACGATATACCTTTCGTCGACGAAACCTGGTCACACATAACGGCGTCCACGATCCTGAGTGGTTGGTTTCGAGCGTACCTTGGCGTTCACTCAGGCAAGTATCTATGATTTATGGTTAGTAATCGAATCGAATACCGGCTAGACTGGGAATTTGATCACATTTCTCGGTTATCTCAGATTCATTTGTTTTCGTCTCACATGGATTGATGGGTAGGGTGGTACTTGGGATGACAAGGATGAATTGCTTTTGCGCATGTGCTCGGCTACGGCGCCCGCGCTTTCAGGGAAGAGTCTTTCGGAGCCATCTGAGAGATAGAAGCCACCAGGGCCTAGTGCACCTTGCCACCCAGTAATATATTTTGCTTTATATCATTGGTTACCGGGAGAGCCACGATTGCTGTCTGACCGTGAAGCTGGAACTGCCGATCGGCATCGGCAGCCGCTGTCGATGTGAACGGCCTGCCTAGCGCCCAAAACCATTGTGCTTTTTCTACAACCCGCCTACAGTCCACCGGTCAGATATCACGATAAGAGCTGCGGAACCTTTCTAGGCTTCAGCACCTGGAACGGACTTGTTCGGATTCAGTACGTCGCCCTCGCCCGTCTATACCTTGGGTAGCACATATATGCCTTCTACTATCAATTAGCATCTCGAGTACTTAATATAGTATCGTATAAGCGGACGATGCTCTTGCCCTCATCTAGGCACGATGCCGCACACACAATTTGCCCCACCACCCGATGGGCATGGGTTGTGGAACCGACGGCAAAGTGATGACTTCAATGATCTTATTTTTGTCAAGGCCACCGCAACGCCGTTTCCACAGCCTAGCCCGTATTTGCTTTTTCCAGCATCTCGATACGAAAACCAGATGTGAAGCGGGCAATACAGCCATAGGCTAAAGTAGTGATAAAGTCACAGACATGAAACATGGTCGCCCATGCGCAACTCTGACTTCGCATCCCGGTCTCTACAAAGTCGGCAGATAATTAGGCCCCATGATATCAGTGTATCCACACTTAGCGTTCGGCCATGCTGCATGTGACGTAGTGTCGCCCAGCCAAACAGCTTTGGACAGGCTTGATGGATCGTGCCGATGCCATAGGAATCTAGATAATGCTTTGCGATAGTATATTGTTTCTTGCCCCACCAACCCTACTCCGCTGGCAGTCTCACTCCACAATATGCAAGCCGTGTGGCCTCCTGATGAACGGCCGGGTGTGACAGCCATACTCTTTTTTTTTTTATCCCCATCAATATCATTGAATGCCTCTTTTAAGTACTTGTAGCCACTTATAGCGCCCTTGCCCTCTTGTGGATGTCAAATTGTGGCCCTGGAGGCTGGGTAGGTCTCAGGTGCCATGTTCGGGCTTACTTTGGCGCTGTACACTTGGGGACTTCGGCTGTTGTAACGCCGCCCGGAAATACACTTACATAACTGTTTGTATATTGATCGCGGTGGGGGCCCTGCCTTGGAGAGGCACAACTACATGATACATAGGATTGACAACGTTCAATCGGCGGTTCTAAAGCCTTGGATTGCCATCATTGTCATACGGCTAGAGACCCTTTACACTACAACTTCAAATTCGTCACCAGGCCACGGGTTAATAGACAGTGGACACAACTTGCGCCACCCGTGCTAACGGCAAACCCAGCCGTATGGGCACCCATAAGGCAGGTAGATAGCTGCATGAACTCTGTCCAGCCTCAGTCCCGAGGGTATGGTATATGGGCGCTATCTTACTTCAGCGTCTATATTCCACAATGCGTGTTACCTTCTGCGACATCACACTTTCCACCCCTTTCTCTGCGTCCGAACAGTAACAATCCATAACACACCCAACCACATTGTTCCAAACATCAAACACGCCCCACTCCACACCTGTATTCCTATGAAATCAATCTTTCCATCTTTTGTCCGTAACAGCAGTCCTGCAATTGGTGATCCGATGAGCGAGGCAATACTCGAAACACTCCATGACATGCCTAGTCTTGTGCCCAGTCGTGACAGATCCGGCGTGATATTTGCGAACGCTGCAGACGGCACCGTGACCAAGGCAGCAGAGAAGAAACCTTGGAACGATATCAGTAATGCGGTACATGTTGACTGCAAAAAAGAAAAAAAAAAAAATTTGGAACACGACATACCCCATAGTATGGAGAAGGCAATGAATTCGCCCTCCTTCTCAATACTAATCCAACTCAACGCCAGAATCCCACTCGCAAAGGTGCACAGAATCCAGGTTACAATTGAGCCCATGTAATGCGCAACCACGCCACTCGCCAATCGGCCAATGAAGCTGCCGGCGACGCTGAATACAAGCATGTACAATGCCAGGCTATCCGAGCTACCCAATTTCTCTCTCGCGTACGTGGGTATATAGAAGTAGGGGACAATGTAGCCGAGAAAAGTGAAGAAGGTGGACGCAGTAAAGATGAGGAACAGCCTGTCGTGAAGAGCCGATTTGTCAAAGAGAGCGCGCGCTTTCCGGCGTGTAGCCAGCATGGACGAGCCGGAGAGAAGAGCAGGGATAGAGAGCAAAGCCGTTGCCAAAGCCACGCATCCGATTCCGCGAATGGCCCAAGCGAACCCCACGCGCTTGGTGAGGCGATCAAACATGACGATGTATATGACGCCTCCGACAGCGATTCCCGACATGACGATTCCCATTGCTAATGCCCGTTTTCGCGAAAACCACACGCCGACCATGGCTAGACTGGGGATGTACAAGAGGCCGGCCCCGAGGCCCATGCATACACCTTGGCTCAGGAAGACTTGCCAGTACGTTGTGCTAAGGCTTAGCATCATGATGCCGAAGACGACAAGGAAGTTTCCGAGGAAGAGCATGGAACGGAAATATCCCAAGTCAAAAAGCGGGCCGGACATGACGCCGAAGAATATAAGAAGCCATGCTTGCACGGTGCCGATCCATGATATAGCTGACGGAGTGCTGGATGAGAGGAGGGTGGTGCGATAGTATGCTTGGAATGCTCCGTAGGTTAGTGTGAAGCCCCTGTGGTGTGTTAACATGCGAGAGGGTTTAGAGGGAAAATTACACGGAGAGCGAACCAGATGTTGACGTAAATGAAGAACCCGCCAAAAACTTTAAGCCAGGCGTGGAGACCGCCATCTGGTGGAGGAGGTAAAATAGACTCGGCTGTGACAGCAGTAGAGAGTGGATTCAGGTTCGCTTCAGCGTCCTGATGGACTTCTTTTCCATGCCGCTCTTGGTTTATTGGTGGATAGTTTTGGGACGAGATGGGCCTTGAGTCTACTTGCTCTTCTGTAGAACTAGAGCTCCCTTCCTTGGGCCCTTTATCATCGAGGTCTAGCATAGTTGGTAAATATGAATCCAGCCTCATGCACACCAAGCAGGCCCAGACTAAATAGTAAGCTCGCTCGGAATTGACGACCGTCGGTATCACCCAGTTTTCTTTTATTCCGAACTGGCTAGATCTTCCGCGGAAAGGTTCTGATGGCCGTCCTGCAGATTTGACATGCGGAGGGCGCAAAATGGTGTGAGTCAGCGGTGCTTCTCCTGGGGATAGGAGTTGCCTCCCCACCGCATCTCCAGGACCTCTACAGTCTTATATAACTCGTCGGTTTTGGGGCATTATCAATGACGATTTCTTATACTTACCTTTTTCGGTTTGGGGCACGTTCCAACAGCGCGGGGATTTGCGAGACCGAGGTCGGGAATTACAATCCACTAACCAAAGAAGGCAAAGGAAACAGATATTTCCGTGACTAAAGGGACGGCAAAGTACATGGACAACGGAGTGCCGATGTCTCTGCGGTAGTCGGCCGGCAGCGCATACTCATGGCTCTGCCCGATGACTATTATGGGCGGTATAAATACTCAGGCAGATTAGGCATCACCGAATCAATGATGAAATACAGAACCATCGAGTCCTAGAGTCTTGAGACTAGGAGGAAAGGTTGTCAATGGCACACTTCGAGTGGTGCAGTCGTGCCGTTTGTCAAACAAAGTTGATTATTATTCTATGTCGCACAGCACGCAGCCGGCTAGCTATTTCAAAGTAAATTGGTTGCCGTCTGCTGCCCGTAGACAATGACAGCGAGATGCGGGAGATGCTCTAGGACGATTTCAATATAGGACTGCAAGTGCTATTTGAGCGCATGGAAAGGCCCAGCAGCTGAGCGGAACTTGGGGCATTTAAAGTATATTGGTGTTGTCTCCATGAAAGAAAGACCGGGCTTTGTCTAGCATATTTGGTGGAGAAGCGCTCGTGAAAGTGTTATACAATTATCGCGCGGGATGTGCCTGAGGTTCCTTTTGCGCAAGACGAGGCGGAGTTCCTCTCATTGGCAATCAATCGGTCCAATACGTGCTCGCCATTCGTGGGAGGTGGGGTAGGAGAAGGATGAGAGCTTGCAAGTGAAGTCAAGACGCGGCGGGTTTTGCCCACTTGGTCTTGCGCGCATCGGCGGCTGCCTTGTCCTTCTCGCTCATCCAGCTGCTGCCGGCGTTTGACCTGCCCTGCTCTTTGCGGTTGTCCCGGCCGCCCTTGTATCTGTTGTCGCGACCGTCGCGGCTGTCACGGCTGTCGCGATTGTCACGGTTGTCGCGGTTGTCGCGGTTGTCGCGTCGGTCGCGGCCACGCCCACCTGCTCGGCCTCCACCGCGGCGCTTGTGGTCACCTACGTCTTCACCGCCTTCACGGCCGCGCTTTCGGCTGCGCTCTGGGAGAGCCTCGTCGAGACCCCTGGGCGGGCCGCTCTCCCCAAACTTCTTCGAGCGCTCTAGTTTCTTGAGGGTTTCATCATCTTCTATCTTCAAACCGAACTTCTCTGCACGCTTCTTGCGCTTCTCAATCTCCTCGTCGAGCTTGGTAGCCGCGAGGCCGATGGCGTAGTCTGGCGCCGGCTCTTTCTTCTCCTCGGGTTTGGCGTCCGAACTGCCTTGGGCGGCTGGTGCAGTCGTGGGCTCGGCCGCTTGTGCGGTGCCGGCTTCGCTGGCCTGGGCTGCGGCGACTTGGCCTTTGGCCTCAGCGACTGCGCTCGTCTTCTCGCTTGCCGCCACTGGGCTCTCGGCCTCGGGCGCAGGGACTACAGCGTCGTCGCCCTCGTCGTCCCAGTCAATCTCGTCCTCGGCGCTGACGGCAGGCTTGGTAGCAGCTGGCTTTGCGTCGTCCTTGGCCAGGCGGTCGACCATGTCTGCCTTCTTGCCGCCGGTGGGCAGTCCACGTTCCTTGAGAAGGGCCTCGAGGTCGGCGTTCTTCATCTTTGCGTATTCAGGCATGCTGGCAGCCGAGTGTCGGTGCTGTTACTCTGGCGCGACGCGAACAGGAGACGCGTAAGCGTGGGAGTGCTTGTCGTGCGGTCCTAGATGGCCGTACGGGTTAGAAAGCTCGAGATGTCTAGCAGAGAGCAAAAGCCGGTAGCAAAAGTCGACGGCAAGCGGCGGCGCACGTTGTGTCGGGGGAGAGTGTCGAGCAGTCAATTGTTCGCCATGTGCTGCGCGCTGTGAGCACCGACTGTCGCCAAGACACGCTAGTCCATCTACGGCATATTCACCTTCACTGATCTTTGACCATGCCTCGTCAACAGTGCTTGCCAGATCTAGCCACTCTGGCCCCTGGAGCTGCCATAGCTTCCATCGGCAGTCTCCATTCTACAATCGTGGCAGCTTTTCCTTCTGAATATGGCATTGTTGGGCATAAACTTCGGTGTGTTCCGGGCGCTGCAGCTTCTACCCAGCTTCAAAATCTATATATGGGAAATCGAATCCAGTGACAGTCAGTCCCAGGCCATACCTACGCGGCCTATGTGATCTACGTGACCGACTTCCATTGGCCGATGCCAGGAAGTGAAAAAAAAAGAGCAGTCATCGAATTACCTAGGTAGCTAGGCGCATGACAATATGGAGGAAACTTCTACTTTCACTTACCATGCCTGTGCACCAAACTGATTAATTTCCCGTACCAATGTCCATTTTCCATCACCTTCCATGCCCTCGGCCAGCCGCCACTCTGCCGCGACTATTTCCCGCTCCCGTTACACAACATGGACAGGGAACACATGGATGGGGCTGGCAGCCATCTGCAAATCTTAGACTCTCTTCCGGGAAATGGAAAAGCTAGGATGCACCGGGAGAGCCCACTTGGGCCGAATGATATGTAAGTAAACAGTTTGGCAACCACTTGAGCCATCACCTGACAAGCTGCATAACAAGCCTCAGTAGCAAACATGCTCCAAAGCCTGCTCTACAAGCTTCTCTCAACAGCATGGCGTCGCAGCTTGACCCTATGCCTTCCCGTGAGTGGGGCGGCATTGCTATGCTTAGCCTCTCCGACATCGAATCGCGTCTTGATGTCCTCAAGCAACGGTGCGCCGAAGCTCGTCATGCCTTAGACGATGTATTGGTCCGCTTCGAGCTATCGACACAAAAATTTATCGCTGAACGTGCGCCAACCTCTCCTGAGGACATTTCTGAGTTCCTTCGGGCCTTCACCGTCGCCCGTGTCACTGCCTCAACGATATTCGCCCCTCAGGACGCATACCGCAGTTCCATCACAACATTTGGCATGCTAGTCAGCGACATGATCAGTTCGATGAAGATAGACAGCCAGTTCAAGGAAAGGTTAGTCATTGAGTTTGATAGGGCCACGCAAAAAACGGATGAAAACGAGGAGGTGATCAGGAAGACGCTGAGGACTTTGATACACATCTCTACCGCCGGTGGGGCAGACTACGCGTTGATGCTGTACACGGAAACTGCACGGGAAAGATTCAAGAACTGGAAAGGAATGGAGGATTGGATGAATAAGTGGACTGAACAGTGGATGCCGGTGCTAATGAGACTTGATCAAGGGGACTAGCGATCCAGCAGAAAGGCACCAGTGACGGCCACAGACTCTTCCCCTCTCTCGTCATCCACAACAAGAAAGCCCATTCAAGCAGTTTCCATAGCACATGTGTGACAGTGCACCAATCCGTAGACCTACCTTGCCAATGAAAAGCCCCAAAAAATATGCAATCTTTGCTAATTTTTTGTCATGCTGCCACGGGAAGTCACTTAACGGTAGTATTTCTTTTACCACTTCATTAGCTATCAAAATACTCCTAAACGCCGCATTGTGTCTCCCTAGCATGAGTCGGCCGCGACTTAGTAACAAGCTCGCAAAATGGCCAACTTCCAGGGAAAAAACAGACCGCCTCCATACTTTGCTCCTTTCCATACCATTTCATAATTTCCTTTGAACAGCTCTCAAAATGACTGCACATCTAGCTCGTCACCGCCACTCGCATGCCTCCACAGTCCCAAAGGCCCACGCGCGAGCAACCCTAAAAGATCGCAGCATATGCCGTGGGGGTGCACAGACGGCGAGCCTATTAGGGGCAAACTAGTGACGCGATCCTCAGAGTGCAAACTAGGCACACAACTTACTCTAGGGGCTCGCAAATCTGCGGCCCTCGATAGCGGCCTTCTTCGAGGCTGGAAGACCCTCGTCGTCGTCGTCGGCGACGGGACGTTTGCGCTTGTCGCTGGAAGACAGGCGCGAGGCGCGAGTGCGGGTTTTCACTGGCTTTGAAGCACCGCTTGCGTTCTTGTGGAGAGTGACCTTGGGCTGGCCTTTGGCCGAGCCCTCGTTGTCATCGTCGTGGATGAGCTTTTGCGCGGTCCTGTGGGCGGCGCGCTTCTCCTTCTCGGTAGCCGTAGCTCCCTTCTTCTTGACCACCCTGGCGACACCCTTCTGTGGTGTGTCTGCCTTTGGGACAGAGTCCTTCTTGGCCTTGGCCTTGGACTTGGGCTTCGACTTGTTCTTCTCGGCACCAGTTCCAGCCTTTGCCTCAACAGGCTCGCTAGTCTTGACGGCATCTACGGGGGCGTTGCCGTTGAGATTTATGACCTTCTCTTGGTCCTGCTCTCCAATGCCGCCTGGGAGCTTTGGCTCTTCGCCAGTCGCACCTTTGTCGTTGTTGTCATCGCCAGCGATGACGTTCTTGATAGAATCTTCAGAGCGCTTGTCGCTCTGAAGCCCCCCCTTGACGGTCTTTTCTGGCTCGAGCTCTTTCAAGAGCTCATCATCTTCCTCTACGATGCCAAACAATTCACCATCAAGTTTTCGTTTGCGTGCCGCCTCAGATCGCTTCTCACTGGCCTTGATCTGCGCTGCTGTCTTGGCCTTGGTCCTGTCAGAGGGCCTCACCCAATCGGAACCATGCACATCAGGAGTTGAGGCAGCTGTGATGGGTCCTGCCATCTTGTTGTAGGTGGTTTCCAACACCGGAGCCCGATAGATTGGCTGGTTCAAGAAGCTTCGGAAGAGCTTCTTCAACTTGGGGTTGGTGATACGATCTGCGGGACCCATTGTTCTTGCTTTGGTGAGGAGATTGCAATAAATGCTGTGATTGAAGTAGATGAATCGAAGGTTGACTTTGAGAGCAGAATGTTTGATATGTGGTTGATTGAGCGAGCAGGTTGAGTTGTGTAGGAACAGCGGACAGAAAAGCAGCAGGGACTGAGGTTTTGTGGGCACAAGCGAAGTGAATGTTTAAAATTGTGGCCAAAGCGCGTCGTTTCTGGACGTGATATGATGTAATTTAAGTGAATGAGGATGGAAGATTTTGGAATCAGAGTCTGTACTCTTGCCTCCGTGAATCTGACTAGGCACCGTCTCGGGCTTCGAAATATGAAGTCCATGCTGATTTGAAATAGTGTAGGCATGATATCTCAGTGTGCGGAACCGCATAAATGACTTTAAAAGGCGCATTTGATCGAAACTAGGTAGGTGATTTATGGTATAACCCTGTACTTCAATCCAAGGTCCATAGGCACGCTGTACATGGAAGTATCAACCCATTTATACCAGCTGTCTTCTTCTAATAGTTCTATCATAGAACAAAGTTAGAGAAAATTGTAGGTATTTATAGACGACCTAGACATGACCTCGGGAGTGAACCACGTTCGAGGGAGCCTTAGAGCCCTGGAAGGGTTGGAAAATAACCTACCAGTGGGGTAGAACTGACATGTCTGCCTTTCATGAACTATACTACTTTACTTAGAACTATGTTTACTGAAAGCAATTCCATTGAATTTTTCTGGGGCAATATATTGTGGTGTGGTAGGACCACACGTGATCGGGGAGTATTAGGTTAGCTTTGCGGCTCCGCAGGGGGGCCCGAGTAGATTCGGACATGAGGAAATAGGTATCGATACCACTCGTCATGTAGCTACTCTAGATACAATATCCAACTCATCTCGCCGACCGCGGGTCGGCACCCGCCTTCTACTTCTACGCGCATCCTAGTATACCACAATATACACGGAACCTATATTCGAAAGACTGTAATACAATGGGAGACTTTCCCAACACTTTTCGCTCCGCACTTAGTATTAATACAGACTACGGAAGCTTAGAAATCAACTTAGTATATGTCAAAGCATGGCTTCTTTTATCGAATTTGTACTGTTCCATGTTCTCGTCACTCTTTTAACTGAGCCGCCTAAAAGCTTAGTGTCTTGAAGGATTCCATCAATAGGTTATTACGCCTCAAAACAAGTCATCAGTGATTATCCTCAGCAATGCTTCTTATAATAACAAATTTTAAGCAATCCTACCCAGCTTCCTCAAAGAACTAACAGTCAAAGTCGCGAGTTATCAATGAAGTGAAGAACTTAGCAACATAATGGCTGACATAAAAATATTATAATGCACCAAGTATCTGGCCAAGCTACAGGCCTCAAGAAATATATGCGAAATGAGGGTATATGTTCCGATGCGTGAGTTTCCCTAGCATCCTCGCCGTCGATCTATTCAAAATTCCACTTGTTGTGGATTTACGCAACAAGCTTCGTCTCTTCATGTTTGACCTCAGCCTCTGGCTTCTCACTAGGCACCGGGTGTTCCGCAGCCTTCTCATCGACATGTTCATCACTTCCACTTCCGTGGGCAACACCGGCTCTGCGTAGCAACTCCGTAAGGCCCACCTCTGCATGTACTTCTCGCCAGCGTTCCTTCTCTCGCTCTGCCGTACCGACAGAACCAAATAGAATATCCATCTCCTCCAATGACAGACCCTTGGTCTCGGGGAAATAGAAGTAGATAAAAGCTGCACCGAGGAAGGTCAAGAGACCGAAGAAGATGTATGTGCCATATTTCATGTGTTTAAGCATGTCAGGTGTGACTTGGCCGACAATGAAGTTGTTCATCCTACAATTTGTCAGTCTTCGTTCGGTCGCTGCAGCAAATTCGACTTACCAGTTAGACGAAGCGCCAAGAGCAATACCATATGGACGGTTGGACAAGGGCCAAATTTCAGCGACAACAATCCATGCGCAAGGTCCCCAGGAGTATCCGAAATGGATGACAAATAGCCAAACCATGACGACTGCGGCCCAACCTGCACCCTGGTGCTCCGGCCAGTTATCTGAGAAGCTGGCGACGATGGCTGCAACAATAATATGGCATAGAGCCATACCGATGGCACCAATAACAAGTGTGGGTTTACGGCCCCAGCTGTCGACGTACATGACCGCAGGAACTATAAAGTGTTAGCCTGCTGTATGCAATCCTCAGCAAAGGACTTACTGGTAGCGATAAACATGACAATGCCTACTACGCCCGTTGCCAGCAAACTGACCGAGTTTGATGACAGCCCAAGGCCTTCAAAGATAGTAGGCGCATAATACAAGATGGCGTTGATACCCGTCCACTGTTGGAAGAACATGGTTAGAGTCGCAACAACAACGCGTTTGAACATGCCCTTCGTCGTGAACAAGCTTCCAATAGCAACAAACTGCAACTTGAAGGTCGACATCACGCTCATATCCTGAAGATGGGGGAAGTTCTCACGCAGAGACTTTTTCTCAAACAGTGACTGGGCTTTGATCTCTGCGAGTTCGAGCTCAACGAGTTCATGATCTTGCGGGAGACCTCGAAGATGAGCGAGCACACGATGTGCTTCGGGTTCGCGATCATGGTGGACGAGCCAACGCGGTGAGAAAGGCATGAAGACCATACCTGCGCCGAGGATAACAGCGGGTGCAAGCTGCAGACATAGAGGGACAAGCCATGCGGCCTCCTTTTGTCCGCGACCAGTACCGCCGATGAAGTTTGTGCCATAGTCAATCCAGAAACTGATCATGATACCCAGCGTGATGGACAGTTGCTGTAGACCAACAAGTGCACCACGCACCTCGGGCGGCGCAATCTCAGCGTTGTACATGGGGACGATCATAGAGAGCGATCCAACGCCCATACCTGTAACGAATCGTCCGCCAAGAATTGCATTGTGGCCTGCCGACGAAGCAGTGCACTGGACAATGACACCGATGATAAAGATGGCGACGTTGACGAGGATAGCGTATTTACGCGAGAGGATCTCGGCGAGGAAACCAGAGTACATAGTGCCGAGCCAGGCGCCGAGTTCGAAAATGGAAACGAGCCAACCTTGCTTTGAGGTATTCCATTTGAGAGTTTCTTTGTCTTGGATGTAGTCGCCCATGTCTATCCTCAAATCAGTCATGCTTCCAGGAAGAATCCACGTGATGACAAGAAGATAACTTACGCGTCTTAAAGGATGTCATGGTGAGGACACCAGAGAAGACGCCCTGATTGTAACCGTACAGAAGACCACCTAAACAGGCGAAACAGGCGATACCAAAAACCCTCAAGTTCTTCACCAGGGCCATGGGACCAGACCTTCCATCAAGAGCTTTGCGGCGAGCCAAAGCGGCTGCCTCGAAACCGGCACCTCCAGCAACAGGAGCCATGTTGTCGTAGCTCTAGTTGCTATGAACGAAAAAGTGTAGATAGATAAAAGATAGGGTTCAAGTTGCTGTAAGATCCAGCTCTTTCTATACCTACCAGCGGAATCCTCCAGACCGTTCAGAGAAAGATCCTTGATCAAACCCACAATTGCGGGCACACCTACATATGTATTCATTTGGCGCCCGGTAGAGCGGGCCTGGGTCTTAGCATCGGACCTGTCCTCGGGTGACAAGACTGCATGCTGAATGGTTGTATGGCGAAGCTCTCTTGTCACGGATAAATTGACGGTTAAGCTCACTTGTTCTATTGGCAACCACGCTTGTTTTGTGGAATTGCAACGGTCAAGCCTCTAGGGCGTCGAGTCAGCGGGTGCTTATGCACGGCATGGGCCGCCTTCTCGATGGAATTTTTAACGTTTTGTGGAGAGTTGGAGAGGTGGGTGGTGTTAGAGTTCGTAATGTTGGCGTCAGCTTAGGCACGTGGCGCCCTTGTCATCCACTGCTTTGAGCACTTCGCATCAGACCTGAGTTTACGAAGCGATGTTTTATCTCTTGAGAAGGTACATTTGGCATCTTCTTACCGTCTGACAGCTTGTCTGCGGCAACAATACTTACGCCCGGTGCCCGGGTGCACAACTGATACAAATCGGTCACCCTTGCAGCACAAATATTAGTTGCATGATCCTGGGTTCCACGGAAAATCCCTGCCGTAAGCCCCCGCCTCGTATGGAGAATTTAGGTTGTGGAGGGCTAGCGCTAATATTTGTTGCTGGCAATTCTATGCATTCTGCCTAAAGTCGGATTACCCCGGTCATATTTGTGATGGGCTGTAAGCTTGTAATCATCCAAGTAGGTATTATGTGTACAGCAACAAGCATTAGCAACGTCTTCGGTCGTCCTCCAATGTTTGATTATAGTAGCTCGATGAGATATAAACCTGGTGAAATTGCTGCCAACAGTTACCCAGATGTTGCGAAGTGACAGCTGCAAACCAACAAGAATCTTATGACAAGGACGTAGGCCAGTTAGACTCGAACTTTTTGTTACCTTCAAATTTGTTTTGAATGAATGCCGTTCGGGACGACCGGATGGCGTTCGCAGATGATACCAGTGCATGGCCAATTGTTCCCGGTCGAAGCGCCTCTCCGTTCGGAAGGTTCTCCTTCAACCAAACTTCAATCATCTGGTATTCTGGCCGAAATAACAATTACTGTACTCCTGATATCCGCGGTTATATGCTGGAGACGGTCCGTCCTAGGCGTTGAACGAAATAACCTAATTTCTAGATCTGGTGTATTCTAGAAAAACTAAAATGAAACAAACAGTGGCGGTGACTAAAAGGTAAGTTTTTTGTCATATAAAGCATCAGCGATGTCCATATATCTAACGGGAGGACTGCAGTGCAACCAGAGTTCATATTATAATACTAAACTTCTCATCTAGACCCTCTAACGTCCAGTCAATGTCTTCAGACAGAATGCCCGCGCCCTAACCTACTACTTGTAGTGCGACCACTCACTTCGCATATACCTCTTTTCCATATTTCCGTGCTATATCTCCTGGCATGACGCATTTCCCATGGAGAGTGGGTGGGAAAAATGTTGAAATTACTATGCCCACAGCTTCTAGATTGACGCCTTTCTTCAGAAGAAAGGGAATTGCATCAAAGTTGCCGTAGCAAGCTACTACATGTAAGAGATTCCAGCCCCAAAAGTCTCTCTGATCTATCGGAGGAGGACAAGTGCTACTGTTCCAGAACTCATGTAAAGTTTCCATATTCTTATAGCCAACTGCGTGGAACAATGGAGTTCAGTCCAGTTTTTATGTGCTTGTTTCCATGCACAATTTCATCTGCAGTAACACTCTCACATCTGTTACGGTGCCCCACGCGACCGCTCGATGTAGTACTGTCCACCCAAGCTTATCTTGTGAATTGAAGAGGGAGAAAGAATTATAGACTAAAACTCCGAGAAACTCGGGTTGTGCTATTCGAGGACGAGATGGGACCAAAGAGGTAGGACGCCGTTATAAATCCATCGGTGCCCTAGTATTTCGACATTTGCGCCACTATGAAGTAGGAAGCGAGAAATACTGGACAAGCTAGGTTCGAAGGCAGGAGCTTATAGGTAATATTAGACGGCGAAGACTACGCAAGGCGAGACGATGATCTCTACAGCCTCTCAAAGGCACAAGCAGCCCTAAAAAAAGACAATCAAAGAGTGTGTAGCCAGCTCTATCGCTTTCCCGTCGCCTCGCTTTCCCCGTTGCAAAACTACTTCTCAATGCGTCTTAGGACGTTGGGATATGTATTGTCAACTGAGGAACAGGCATCTCGCTTACACTTTCACTGCCGGGGTAGAACATAGTTGTCCGACCATTAGCACTCCATCTACCCGCAGCCCGATATTTTCGCCGTGTATGACGATCCATCCCTGCAGTACTTCGTGGTCCACTCGCAGGCATTGACGAGCGGGCGTAATCTCGCAATGAGCTATGTTCTAAGGATGTAGTAGTGTTAGATTTTAGGTACAAAAATGGCCGTAATCTAGATAGGTAGGAGGTCAGGAATATTGCACTTTTTCAAAATGTGTAAATCTCCTGTCCACCCGTACTGATGGAGGTTTGTATTAAGTAAAAGTATTGATTGAATAGATTGTGTGTGAGTTGCTTGTGTCTTCTATCTAGGTACGTTATGACGAAGTCCTTATATACTCTTATCTTGAGTCCCATTGTATACAAATATCGCTATTATATGCTGATATTGCCTTTACTATGGTTGCGTTGTTCGCTTTCAACGAGTTTGAGTATTGCGTCAACAGAATCCAGGTTGACCTGGAATCTGTTGATTGGCTCGGTTAGCCGCTAGCGCGACGCTAGTGTGCGGCACCGCGGGGGTGCCTCTGATGGCCGCATCCAACACCAAAATTGATGTCGCTAGTTTTGGTAGCCCAATCTGACAAGTAGAAACAGTGTGTAACCTGCTGGATGGTTTGATATCCGAGATTCGGGTACTTGGTAATAGTCACATAGTCGAGTAAAGAGGGGATAAGCTAATACTTATGTGGATGGCTACCTTCTTTACTCTGCTAGGTTTTGGCAAGGCCATCTCGCTTATACATTGCGACGATATTTCCCTCATAAGAGTCATTACCGTGGTCACAGACACAAGTTGAATGGGTGGGTCTTTCCGGGGTTGATTTTCACAAGAGAACTTCAAGCCGTGATTGCACTCAATCCTGGGCGCCACAACGACCTACCCACTTGACTTTTTCCTGCGACCACAGTAAGTTAGTAGTGCTTGTGTTCATTGAATAAAGTGTGGCGGGTACTGAGAATGGACTTCAAGAAACGCGACATGGATATCAAATAGTCTCAATTCACTTGTCCTGATCTTCAGGTGCCTGCTAGCTTATCTAGAACGGGCTTAAAGAACCCTCCCCAGTACCCGTCCTCTTTTTCATCCATCCCATACTCCAGTAAATTCCCGTAAAACCTAACTAACCGAAAAATTCCACGTATTGAAGCCGTACTTAGCCTCTCAAACCGATCCAGTTCCGGACCTAGAACATGCACGCCACTTCTCCCAAGTACTAGATCCTCACGCGGATACGCATAGTAGACGTAATGTTCATGTCCGACAATAGTAAGTGCAGGCTCGACCATCATCGTTGGCTGGATTGGAAGTCGTGAAATTTGTGCAAGTTCCTGCTTTTTGCGCAAGGATGCGGCGATCCATATACTCATCTGCAGTTCCGCTTCGGTACGAACTCCAGATGCGGCTTTAACCTCAAAGCCAGAAAAGAGGGCAGTCCGCTTTGAAAATGTATCGAGTGTATGCCCGATTTCCCTATTGTCTACGGCATCGAGCCTTTTATAGAGAGCTGAGATATTAGAGTCGCGATGCGAGTATGAGAAGGTGTAGTCGGTTTTGCGGTCGATGGGTTTGCGGCGGGTAGAGTCGGTGAGGGTAGGGGCGGGGATTGTAGAAAGATAGAGAGGATTAATAGACTGCGATTGACTGGAAAATTAGCGGGTTAGACATATCTTGAGAGGACTAGGGGAAGGCGTGCGTACACGTTCTGGAACCACCATCTGCCATTACCATGCAATTCCATGGCTAAATGAATTAGAGGCCGCACCACATCATCACACCACGCATTCTCATCCCGGCCTTCATCCGTGCAATCGCGGGCATTCAGATATATATTTTTGACTTCTTTCCATAGGGTCGACAGATCCTCGGCAGACCGCGTATCACTACCGTCGAAGTCGGCCGGTTTGGTGATTTGGTGACCCACCTCGGGGTCATTCCTGAAGATATACTGGAAACATGAGAATCTGATTTAGGAACATTAACTCAAATGCACGTACTTGTAAGTTCTGAGGAATAAAGCCAAAGTCAATGCCCTCGGCAAGCCGGTTAGCGAGTTGTTCAGCGTGTTTTGGGGGAGCCTCCTTTAGGCCATTAAAGTTCTCTGTCAGGACCGGCGGCCACGCACTCCTCAGTAAAATTGGCGTCTCGCGCGTTGGACTTGAGGAACGTTTTGGGCCCGAGGAAGCACGACTAGTGGGAGGGCTGAATGTATTCCTTTCGTTCAAAGCTAGTAGATTTTCGCTCCCAAATTGCGACACGCTCTGCTCAGGCCGGACATCATCGACATCATCGACATCATCGGTCCTTCGCCGCTTCGGGCTGTCGTTACGATGCGAGCTGGAGGCGGGCACCCTGGTGGGGAGGGACATGGCGCGGTTCCGCTTCAAGGGAACTAGGCGTAGCTTCGGGTCGTTGTCGGGCGGAGTGAGAGGGAGGCAGGACTCGTCAAGCCACGAGCTAATGCGATCGTACTGAGGTGTGTAAGGACGACTTTCAATGTTCATTACTGTGGTCGTTTGTTATTGTGCGGCTTGGTACGAATGGTGCACGTCAACGGCGCACCAAAGCTGCTGATTGGTGGATCATCACATGTCAGGATACCACTATTGGAAGTATGTGATGAAAAGAGATGAAGTTGCGGTTGAATTGTTGATGGCTAAAGGCCACCTATTATACTAAGGTTGTGTTGAGTATGCTAATCCCGATTAGGACGATAGTAAACAGCCCAACACACCGGAGGGAGGGAACCTCCCAACACACCGGAGGGAACCTCCCTCCACACCGGAGGGACCTTCCCATCTCAACAGTATGTACACAGTTGAAGCAGCAAAGCATGATTAAATTAACTAATCCAATCAAGTTACACACTACTACATATAATAGTAATAGATATGGGTAGATTTCGTTTGCATAAATCGGTGCCAGCCCATGCTCAGATTGTCTTCTCGAGATGATATTGTCAGATTGGACCATCAGTCCAGCGACGAGCCGGCTGCAATAAGCTGCTAACAGAATTACGCTCTGGCCCATACGCACAAGCATACGATCCATCTCACGCACGAGCTCAAGCACGAGCTGGCTCATGGGCTGGCTCGTGGGCTCGCATAACGTTGATGAGGTGACGTTGATGGCGATCCAGATGGCAATCGCGATCGATATCGCGCGCGCCAAGAGCTCGGCGAGCAACCCTAGCAAACCAGCGGACCGACTCAAGAACCGGCGCATCCCTTGCAAAGGCTCAACCCTTGCAAAGGCTCAACCCTGACAGAGGCTCCGCCATCGCAGAGGTTTCAGAGCTGAGAATTTCGAGGATATCTAGAGGAGCGCGAAGGCAGATAGAAGCAGAGCGATCAATCAGTTCATTCAATTCAATCAATTACTGAGTTCCATCAATCAATCCAATCTACCCAATCCATCAATCCGTGATCCAAACCCATCTCGTGTTAGCCTAGACCGACCGAGCATACCCATCCAGCGGGGAACATTTCAAACGTAGGAAGAATAGTGGAATGATTGGTTTGAGCCAGCGTAGACATTATCAAGTGATAATAATGACAAAGTCGGTAGATCCAATTTTCAGCTTTCTTGTGACTCCACTCCCCTTTATTCTTTCTCTGAAACAACCAATCTCTGACTTTTCTTTAATGGCGGTATTCCGGACTTGAAGTTTTGCACATGGCTAGCCTAATTAGTAAAATCGACATTCTATGTAGAATAATATGCCTACTATCTATACTTTGGGCCAAGGCTGTGTGCATATTCTAGTAGTATAGTTTGTTGCCTTTCGTTCCCGCCTAGTTCACCTAGAGGTCCTAGGAGCTTCGTGTCCCAGTCGTTCTCTTCTCGCAGGTTCAACTTTAGCGTAACGCGCTCAAGTATTCTCAGATAGAACCCAGCAGATTCCCAATCAATTAGACACAGAGATCCATCCTCAAGGATAATAAGAATATTTCGAGGAGCAATGCCTATATGGCAGAAAATAAGTGGGTAGTGGGCGGTATTCAGGTGGTTAGGGTCTCTTAGTCGCCTCTTGTTGTAGCACCCCTCAGCATCCGATATTGCAGTAGGTATGATAAGATCGCAGTCTAACCATAATTTGCTAAAGGCAACACTGTTGTGAAAAGGCCCAAGCTTAAGTCAGCATAATTGTTCGAATTGCTTTAGAACCTTTGCTACTGGCTCTAAAAATATATCAGGATTGACTGTACATGAGATAGGGTGCTCATCAATATATTCCATAATAAGATAACCGTTGAGCTTATGAGCGAAGAAGCGATAGACCTGTGAAACTCGTATAATTGATGAACCGAAGGTTTTCGAGGTTTGTTGTTGGTTTGCAGCCTCAAATTAGGTAACGCCATATCCGCATTGATGATTGCGTCTTCTGAGATCATAATAACGGATAATCCTCCGTCTAGTTCTAACAACGTCTCGGCCCGGGTTAGGACGCTGACAATACTTGATGGTATCTTGATCTGGCGATAGACCGGGAGACTTACGGTCCTTGCACACATGATCACTGAGATTAGCAATATGTTCCGGGGGTTCTCGCGCGAAGACCGCATATAAATGCCGTTCATAGCCAAATTCCGGCTCCTGTAGAATGTATCTTCCACGAGGCTCCTTCGACCTGAGCCAGTGGAATCTGACCATGCGACCGATTCAGAGTCCATACTGACGCGGCGCGAACGAGATCTAGTAGAGTCAGGGGTTGGTGTTGTAATAAACCCATTAGTATCTTGTGTGTGACTCATCTCTGGCACTGATTGTGTGAGATCCCTCGTAATAGGGCCGTCGTAAAGATAGCTATCTGATCGGGAGTAATTCCAGTGATCTGGCTCGAAAGACTCGAGCCAGTTGTAGACAAAAGTGTAGACAGGTTCAGCTTGGGAGCGAGGATCGGGGTCTACAGGGTCGACAAAGTCTCTGAGGAACGAGGCGTATGAGTGCTCGGGAGGTCAGGGCTTGGGCTGTTGGATTGTGGTCTGCGAAGATTTGGCCGGGATGTTCAGGGTGTGTATAGAATAGCCACGTGGGCTGGATTGGGTATCATAGTGTTTTGCGTACAAATATTATCATGCCACCCTCACCCCCGTATTCATTCAGACAAGACTCTTCCTAGGTCGACCAGCCCTCTTCTTTTCCAGCCCTCCTAAAGTAAATCCCAAGTTCGACTCAAACCCACCTGAGGTAGGGAATGTTGGGGTCGCTATGGCTCTAGGTGTTCCATCGCCGCTTTTAAGCCGCTTCTCAGGCGGATCCGTATCTCCGTCCCTAGGCAATCTGAAGGCTAGATATGTTTCTCCCGCCCGCTTGCATTTATCAAACACCTCGTCCATATATTTCTCCACAACATCAGGCGGACGTATTGCACGAACCAATGCTTGCCGGATTTCGTTGTTGTCAGTTAGCAGGAGGACTGTGACCGGCTGATAGAGCTCTATGTCCGAAATATCATTTTTTTCATCAAAGTCTTCAATTCGAGGCGGTGGTATAAAAGGAACAGGTGTATGTAGTGCAGAATGTTGGACTGGGCCTGTAGCCTGATTGTTTGGTGTTTGTACAACACTTGAGGGGGGTGCTGTTGACATGTTTGGAGTCCCGCCCGGGGTGACGGTGGGTGGTAGCGCAGTCTCAGCTTTAGGAGCTGGTGTCGACGGAGGTTTGGCGATATCGGCTTGTTCGGGTTTTGGCTTCAGCTTGGTAATTAGAAATGAGATTTTTGCCCCAGACATATTTGGGAGCCACTCTAAGAAGCTGTATGCAGGGAAGTGGAGCAGATCTTTGTTTCCTTCCTCGAACGAGAAGACGAGTGGTCTGTAGCCTGCAGGCTGGGGCGGAGGGTTATAAGCAGCCATTTGCCGTGGCGGATGATACTGTGGCTGTGGTTGATTGTAATGGTGAGGGTACGGTGGGTGAGGCGTCCGGACAGGAGGTGGTTGTTGTACCTGTCCTGGTGGAAAATTCGGAGTGTAATGCTTTGGTATGTTTTGTTGGGCGGAGGGTAGTTGAGCCGGTGGAACAGGTCGAGGTGGTGCGGTGACAGGCTGCGGCAAGGGAGGCTGGGCCATAGGTTTAGGTGGGGGAGGTGGCGCAACAGGTGTTGCAGGCATTGCAGGTGCTGGAGGTGCTGGAGGCGCTGTAATTACTGGAGGCGCTGTAGTTACTGGAGGCGCTGTAGTTGCTGGATGCGCTGTAGTTGCTGGATGCGCTGTAGTTACTGGAGGCGCTGTAGTTACTGGAGGCGCCATAGTTGTTGGAGGAGGCTTGGAGGCTTTTGCAGCATCTGCTTTCTGTTTGGCTAGCACAGCGGTAAGCTCGTTGATATGTGACTGGAAAAACTCGAGTTGCTCTTTGGATGCCTGGCCAGCCGCGACGATCTTCATGACAGACTTGAGCTCCGGATCGACTCCTGCCCGTTGTGCAAGCATGTGAATAACGGGGTCGGGAGCTGGGGTACTTGCTGGTCCCGGAGTAGACAGAGGCGCCTTTTGTACGGGCTTTGGAGGCGGGCGTGACTGCGGTGGCGGCTGGGGGTGCTTTTGGGGGTACTTTTGTTGGTAGATGGGCTGCCCATGGCTGTTGTATTGGGTGTACTGGTTCGGCTGACTGTGCTGGGGTTGGTTGTGATTCGGCCATGATCCGTACGAGGACGGAGTCGAAGTTTTCTTGGGCGGCTGTTTGACGGCTTCTCGCGGCGCAAACAGTCTGATGGGAAAGGTGTGGGGCTCTATGACTAGCTGGGCCTGCACCTCAGACGACTCCTTGGCCGAGTCCTTGAGGTTGGGGTCCTTGGCCAGTTCGGGGAAATTCTTCAAGAGGTCCTTTTGGCGTGTGTGCTTTGCCTTGTCCTCGTCGGTCCGTTCAGCCAGCTTCTTGGGCTGGTTGAAGTACTTGTGGAAGACTCTGAAGTTGATGCCCGATACCCATACTGCGCGCGACCGCTCCAGCGATGCGCCGAGGACGCCGCTCTGCTGTATGTCCTGCCACTCTGATAAGGGCAGCTCGAGGGGTTGCGGTTCGGGGAGTGTCGGTAGCGGTTGGCCGTCGAGGATGCGCAGTGGTAGCGTCTGCTTGGGGCATTGCTGGCCATTGGTATCTGGTGTTGCGGGCGCGGCATCCCTGACGACAATGCTCCCACGTTTGCGCTTGAGTGCAGAGGCAGATGCGGATTTGGATTTGGCGCCTTTGACAGGCGTTTCCTTAGGCTGGTCTGGCGCAGGAGCTGCTTCTTCACGAGCTCGCGCCCTTGTAGATCGTCTGGGCTCAGACATTATCTCATGTCAAGGAGCGGTGATAGCCTTGCATTATGTCGACTGCAACTTCAGCAAAGTAACACACGCGACGATAGCACCAGCGCGCCGCACTAGTACCGAATGCAGTAAGGCTCTATGAAACTAATTATTAATATTTAAGCGACTAATAATTCAATATATATTACAAGACATAGTAGGGGCTTATAAAGCGCGCACGGGCCCCAGTACATAAAAATAAAAAACGGGCATCTTCGTATATTAGCTACTGACTAACTAGAAAAGAAAAAAAAAAACTAGCCAATATAGTGCTGTTGTGGTCTCCTCTACTATAACATTGCGCATCCCCGATTCATCCCCAATCAACGCGTGCCGCGCGCACCCCACTTGCGTCCACAATGCCGGCCCTCCAACCCATTTTCATCAAGGCGTATTGGACATTAGCCACGATTGGCATAGTGTGGGCTGTGTTTATATTGAGTTTGGTGAATCCGACGATACAGAGAAAGTATGTTCTTGATTATTTTCATCCTGAGTTTAGGCTGTGCTGACGTGTGTGTGTTTGTGTGCGACTTATAGTGCGTTGTATGCACACAAGTTTTCCACCAATTTCTTGTATAATGTGTCCAATCCGGAGGAATTTGGATTTGCGAGTTAGTCCTCTCCTTGTCTTGAATCTGTTCTAGTTTGGACTGGAAATGGTGTACTAATCAGATTGTTTTAGAGGGCCAAGTTCAACCATTTTGGCTCGATACTGTAGATGGGGAGAGGCTATTCTGCTGGCATATGTTGCCGTTAGATGTCTATCTAGAAAATGAGAATGAGCTTGTGCAGGCTGTTACCTCGGGCGAAATAGTGGACGGCCTGGAGGGAACAGTGGGAGCAAAGTTACTCAAGAGAGATGTGGAAAGTAGAGTTGTGGTGAACTTTCACGGAGTAAGTTTATTCTTTTCTGGCTTTTCTACCTTCTTTTTGAGCCCATGGCTACATATTTTCAACCCCATTTCCATTGATTCATGCATATCATCTTTGTCATACTGCATTCTCTCAGCTTCATATTTCGGTCATCACATCTCTTCCCATCTCCATCAAACACGTTTTCAGTGCCATAGACTATTATCACAACTATTCCTCATTTCACAACACCCCTTTGACAAAATCCTAGAACGCCGGCCACCTTGGCCAAGGCCATCGTCCATCAACCTATCGCTCGATCTCCGGAATCCCACATACCCATCTCCTGACCTGCGACTACCGTGGCTTTGGCTTCTCCACTCTCACCAATCCACCCCACATCCCCACAGAAGAAGGCCTAATAACCGACGCCATCTCCCTCCTCTCCTACATCCAGCACACCCTCCAACATCCCCCCTCTCAAACCGTTCTCCTCGGCCAAAGTCTCGGCACAGCCGTCACAGCCGCAACAGCTCTCTACTTCGCCGCCCCCAACTCCACCGCCCTCCCAACCGCCATCACACACATCCGGCCCAAGCCATCCCACCACCCGGGCTTCGCCGGCATCATCCTCGTCGCCCCCTTCACCGATCTCCCCACCCTCCTCCAAACCTACAAAATCGGCGGCATCCTCCCCATTCTCAAACCGCTCCGCGGCTATCCGCGCATCGCCAAGTGGCTCGAGACCAAGATTGTCGATTTGTGGCCTACACTGGACCGATTGCGCCATCTTGTGCGCACGAGTATGCAGTCGCAGGAGGTGTCGCTACATGTGCATATCTTGCATGCGCGCAATGATGCGGATATCCCGTTTCGTGAGGGCGAGGCGGTGTATCAGGGGCTGCAAGATGCGATGGTCGGTGCAGAGGGGATGAGTGTGGTGGAGGAGAGGAGGAGCATACATGGGGGCGAGCGGGTGAAGCGTGGTGCGTTCGCGTATAAGAAGGCTGAGGATGCGAAGGGGGCGCTGAGCGTGGAGATTGAGGTGGTGAGGTTTGGGGGACATGATGAGGTGGTTGGGTGGACTCAGGTTGGGTTGGGGATTCGAAGGGCGTTTGGAAGGAGGATTGTTGGGAAGGTGGGGTTGGATGTTGAGTAAGAGTCAATGCTAGACATGATTCGATGGATATGTATGTAATGGGAGTTTTTGATAGTGGTGTGAGAAGATGTCATTGATTCCCCCGTCATGATATAAACAAACATACATGTACATCTAGTATACTACAATCCAAATCTATTTTCCGCCATTCCCTACGCCCCGGAAATACAGAGTCTATAGGCATGTGTACCCCATGCCAACGCCCCTCTTCCTCCCTCAAGCATTCCGCTCCTTCTGCTCCTTCTCGTACTTCGCAATCAACTCTTTCTGCAACTGCGGCGGCGCCGGCGAATAGTGACTAAACTCCATGCTGAACTCGCCTTTACCTTGTGTACCCGCCCTCAGCTGACTGCTAAATCCAAACATGCTGTTCAAACTACAATCCGCATACACTGTGAAATCCTCAGGTCCAATCTCTGTATCATTAATGACGGCGTTGCGCTTATTCAATAGGCCGACAACACCACCTTGGAACTCGTTGGGCGCGGTAATCGTTGTTTTCATGAGTGGTTCGAGGACTTGTGGGGCGCCGGCTGTAAAAGCTTTACGGAAGGCTTGTTGCGTTGCGTTTTTGAAGGCCATTTCTGACGAATCGACGGCGTGAGTTGCACCATCGTTGATAACCATGGATGTGCCGAGGACTTTGTGGCCAAGCAGAGGACCCTTTTGTGTTGAGGCCATGAATCCCTTTTCACATGCGAACAAGAACTTCTCGGATATCGTGCCTCCGGAAATTTGTTGCTCGAATTTGTTCTCGGACAGGGCTTCGCTGGGCTCCATCCATCCTACCACTCGGGCGTAATCTCCCGATCCACCACTCTGCTTCTTCAGAGTGTGGTCGAAGTTGACACGCTTCGTGATTGTCTCGCGGTATGCGACTTGGGGCTGGCCCGTCTCGCATTCGACCTTGTATTCGCGACGCATGCGCTCAACATAAATGTCAAGATGTAACTCGCCCATGCCAGAAATGACAGTCTCTTGGGACTCGGCATCGACGTGGACTCGGAATGTGGGATCTTCACGCGTGAAGCGGTTCATAGCTTTACTGAAGTTCGGCGTGTCTTTGGTGTGCTTTGGTTTGATTGAAAGGGAAATGACAGGTTCTGGAACGAACATAGAGGTCTAAAGAGTTAGCTATGCTCAGTTATCGCGCCGATGGAAGACTTACCATGGTATAGCCCAGACCGCCGTCAGTGAAAGTATCACCGGACGCGCAGTCCACGCCGAATACTGCACAAATTTCTCCAGCACCGATTTCCGGAACTTCCTCCATGTCGTTGGAGTGCATGCGTACAATCTTGGGAATCCTGACCTTCTTGTCTGACCGCGCATTGAAAACGTTCATGCCCTTCTTCAAGGTGCCTTGATACACTCGGATATATGTCAGCTGTCCGAAGGTGCTTTCTTCAAGCTTGAAGGCCAAGCCAACGAACGGTAAAGAGTTGTATGAGACCAGCTTAACCGGTGCTTCACTTCGTTTCTTGTCCAGGGCCATGTTCTCAACTTCGGAGGGGTTGGGAAGATAATCGCACACAGCGTCGAGCATAGGCTGAACTGATTTATCAGCGAGCGCAGAGCCCATCATAACTGGCGTGAACTTGAGAGCGATGGTCGCTCGTCGGATAGCCGCTTTGATCTGCAGAATCGATGGTTCCTGTTCATCAAGGAATAGCTCAGCAATTTCATCGTCGACATCGGCCAAAGTCTCAATCAGCTTCTGCCTCTTCTCCTTGCACAACTCGACAAGATCGGCGGGGATCTCGTCTTTCTCCACGATTATTTCTCCCTTGGGGCCTTCGTTGTAGATTGCCTTCATCCTAATCAGGTCCACCACTCCCAAGAAACCGTCCTCCCGTCCGATTGGGACCTGGAGCGCGGCGGCCGGTATCCGTAGCTTCTGGTTGATCTGGTCAACCGCTTTCCAAGGGTTGGCGCCCATGCGATCCATCTTGTTGACGAAGGATATTCTGGGAATATTGTATCTCCGCATTTGCCTGTCCACGGTGATGGTCTGGCTCTGCACGCCGCTGACAGCGCAGAGAATCATGACAGCTCCGTCAAGCACTCGCAGCGCTCTCTCCACCTCGATTGTGAAGTCGATATGCCCAGGAGTGTCGATCAAATTGATGTGGTACTGCTCCTCCTTACCGTCGTCACTCTTCTTCGCCCAGTCGCAGAAGGTGGCAGCAGACTGAATGGTGATGCCCTTCTCACGCTCCAGATCCATTGAGTCCATCTTTGCGCCAACCGCATCTTTGCCACGCACTTCGTGTATGCTGTTGATGCGGCCGGTGTAGAAGAGCACGCGTTCGGTGGCCGTGGTTTTCCCAGAGTCAATGTGTGCTGCAATGCCAATGTTTCGCACCCGAGACAGCCGTTCCCACTCGACGGGATCTAGGTTTTGGACAATCTTGTCTTGAGTCAAGGTTGACGGGTCCTCTTTGGCTTGCTCCAACCTGTGCTCTCGGGTCAGCCACGGGCTCTGCGACTATGTGGTGTGTAGCAACATACACTTGGGCTGCAACAGACTGCCATCTTCGCTGCACATTTGCCGTCTGGCTGCAGATCCAATTGTCCGTCTTTGCGCCGTTGGTGTAGGGCGTGCGTGACGCTGCGACCGTGGAGAGGGCGTATCGTGGAGAATTTCGGCAGGCCGAACGGGCAGAAAAACGAACGCACTTCGAGGCAAGCAATGGCGCCCGAACAACCGACTGCACCCTCATCTTGAGCCGCCAATTACGACCTAATAACTAAACGGAAAGAAGGAACGACGCTGACGTCTGCTGTTGCTGAGACCCAAACGGCGCTACGAGCAAAAAGTTGGGGCAGCGGAGAATTCAGCGGAGGTGCCAATCAGGTGATCACGCGTCGCCGTATCTCTGACGCCTGGCAATAACTCGGCTGCAAGTGGCGATTTATGGTGTTGCTAGTCTACCTATAGTGTCTGCTAGAGCAGATAGATTTCTCTTGCGAACCCATGAATTGTAGAAGAAGTTGCCAATATGCATGGATTAAATTTGTATCCAATCTCTCACCAAAAGCTTTCTACATGAGTCAAGAAATTCCCATGATGCCTACCAATGACTTTGCAACCCACCAAACAACCGCTCCTGAAAATGCTAGTGAGGGAAGAGAAAACACCAATCGCTAAAAATTACATAGGCCGTACCGGCCTTGAAACACAAAGTCTAAGATTCTGGCTCTTGTTGAGCTCCATGACGCTTTCTTTCGCGTACAATACTCGTCAAGGCGAACGAGCATCCAACTAATGCACTGGCTCCTCTACGGCCTGAGAAGCTTGCACATCTGCCGCAGGGACGTCTGCTTCCTGCACGGGTACCACGTCCTTGGCTGATTCCGCAGGTGCGGTGGTTTCCGCCTCAGGGTGATCGTCATGGGCGTGGGTAGCCTCTTCATGGGCTGGTGTGTTATTGCTCTTATGCTCCTCGGCATCGTGTCCATTGGTGGACACTGCTTCTTTAACCTTTGTGCCAACTTCTTCAACCTTCTTCTTGCTCTTCTGTAATGCGGCTACGGGAGCCTTTGTAGCCTTGCGTGGTGGAGAAGAAGGCTTGTCATGTGTTTTGCTAGAACTAGCCGCAGTAGGTCGCATCATGCGAGAAAGGAAATCTCCCTTGGGAGCAGTCGAGGTAGTCGACGCTCGTGAGTCTGGGCGCTTGGGAACAGTGCTCGGAGCAATCGAAGGTCGTGATGATTTCGCGCCTGGTGCAGCGGCTTTCGGTCGGGTGGTAGATGGTTTATGCGTCAAGTTCTGTTCCTCGCCGTGCTTTGCAGCCGAGGCCGTAGTGGGTGCGGTTAGATGAGAAGAGAGCCTGACTGGGCGTGTGGGGGATTTGGGGGTTGGCTTCTTGAAGCCGCCAGCAGAAGTGCTTGAATCGTGTTAGTAAACTATTATGTTTCACGCCAACAGTACATACCTGGTAGAAGTACTAGCCGCCGCTGGCTTCGCAGTCACCGGCTTCTTGTGCTCGGTAACGGCAGCCTTGGGTTTGGAGGCTGCGCTTGTTGTATGCGTGGGAGTAGTTGAGGGCGCGCCAGGACGCAGCGAAGCGCGGCTGGTCTTTGGTGGAGCGGGTTTGGCAACCTCTTTGGCAACGGCTGGCTTCGCGTCGACTTTGGCTGCAGCTGGCTTTGCTGCAACTGTCTTGGGTTTCGCTGCAGCTGGACTGGGCTTCGCAGCAGTGGCAGCTGCCGCAGGCTTCGGGGTCGTGGGCGTCCTTGGGATTGACTTTGGAAGTGGGCTCTTGCCTGGCGCAATCTTGGACAGGGATGCCTTTGCGGTGGAGATAGCCGCGGGCTTCTTGATCTCGGGTTTTGCTTTTGCCACGGGTGTACCATTCGTCTTGGCTTTGCCAGGACCCGCCTTGGGTGTGGCAGCAGCGGATTTGGGTATATTGGAGGATTCTTGTGGCTTGGTTGTGGGAGCTGGAGCTTGCTCTTCCGTTTTGGGGGTCTCCTCAGTGTGCTCAGCGGGCTTGAGCGATTCCTCCAACTGTCCCTCTTTCGTAACCTCATCTGTATTTCCCGCAGGCGCGCCGATCGCAGGAGCAGCTGTTGGTTCATCTTCGGTCTTTACGGCCGTCTGTGGCGGTGCAGGCGCATCGTTCGGCGGACCTGAGGCAGGTTCCTGTTCTGTCTCGGTCTTGATAGGGGCCTCTGTGCCAATTGGCGCGTCTTCGGCTGGAGCCGGTGTAGGTTTCTCCTCAATCTTCTCCTCAGGCTTTTCCTCGATTTCCGTATCAGCATTGACTGGGGGTTCAACAACTGCTGGCTCCTTCTCAGCCTCCACAAGCTTCTCAGACGACACAGGCGCTTCAGTGGACGGAGGCGAAACTGGCTTCTGTTCGGGTGTCACAGGAGCTTCAGCAGCAATCGGCGCCTCCTTGGCCGGGGCTGGAGCAGCTACGGCCGGCTCCTCTTCAGTTGCAGCAGGGGCCTGAGTGGTCGTCGGCGCTTCTTTGGCTGGAATCGCGACTTCTTTCTTCGCCTCCGGGGGAGTCTTTGGTTGCGCGGGCCCCTCATTAGACAGGGCTTTCTTCGCGGTCTTAACCGGGCTCTTTGACCATACAAGGGTATCAGGCTTCGGCGCCACAACTGGCTTCTTCTCCTTGGGTGGTGTAGCCGCCGCCTTCTTCGTTGGCTTCGAGGGAGACTGCACGGGAGCCACCTTGGCGGGTGCCTTCTCCGGCTGTGCAGCAGCAGACTCGGGGAAGTCGGAGCCCTTCATGATGGAACCAAGGTTCGTCATCTCGCCTTCTGGCTCACTGCGGATAGGCGGTGCGGGCTCAGACGATTCTCTCGAGGCGACTGCCTGCTCTGGCACGGCCTCAACAATAGCGACGCTCTTCCTGCGCTCCTCCTTCTCCTCGCTCACCACCTTCTTCAGCTCGGCAATCTCTTCGGCCTTGTCCTCAGAGATGGAGAAGCTCTCGCGGCGATGGGCGGCAGCGCTGTTGGCAGATGTTCCCTTTGTGGTGCCGAGGTCGGGCTGGGCAATGGCGGTGGGCGCCACTGATATGAAGGAAGCGCGTACTTTGGGCGTCGGCCGGATCTCTTCTTCTGCTGGCGTATTGTCGCCCGGGGAACGGCCGCGGGGTTCAGGAGAGGATGCAGCGCCTTGGTTCTCAAACATCGCCCGCAGGTTGCGGACGCCGGATGACATGGCTGCAACGGGCGGAGGCTTGTCAGTGTATGCGTCAATAGGTGGTGGTGGTGGGAGGACGGCTATGGTGGTTGCGGAGGTGGAGTGAGTGGATTGGGTGCAATACGTAGGAGATGAGGAGTGGTTTGTGCTCGGGATGAAACGCCAATTTGTTTATGTACAAGCACAGCACGACAGTTGACAGTTGTCGCGCCGCGCTCTCACAACGTCTCAGGCAGTGCAGACTCACAACAATTGATTCACGGTTTGGTGGTGCTTGGGAAATGGGCAACGCAGCTTTGCAGGATGATGAAAAGGAGAAAGGGTGCACAGGTCGAGAAAGGCATCGGTTGCAGCCACGGCTGCCGGAAATTCGATAGCTCGTGAGAGCGCGGGCAGTGACGTTGCTCCTGACAATCGCTCAATCGAGCGACGGCATGTAATTACTCGAGGCAAATTAAATTATTGCAGCCTGGGCTGGATACCTACCTATAACTATCGGCAGCCTGCAGACTGCGACAGCGATGCGAATGGAAGACCGGGCAGCACAATTTTGATGCCTCGGATCGACTTCTTTATGCAGACTCACCACTTTAATTGCCTCGCTCTGGCCAATCATAGCCCACCCTGGTGGTATTTTTCCGTAATTTTGACCAATCACCGTCTCGGTGAGCGTCACCACTTTTATACCTATCTCATTGTCCATTATTCTCAACCATTGTTCGAGATAGACCTTCCGCTTTTATACGCACAAATAGGAATTATGGGATAGAGCTGGAATCGTTCGAGGCCTACCAATCATGCCCAGATACCATCTACCGCATGAGCCCCTAACATGAATTGCCAAGGGAGGGTAACCTTGGAACCGACACCCCTGAAGAACCTAAGCCGCATCACTACTCCAGTAAGCTTTCGAAAAATAGAGAAGCACTTTGATGCACCACATAGCCCTTGGTCGAGTTGAGAGTATTGCGATTGAAGCGACATAATCATACGGCTGTGCGGAGCAAGAACATAGAATCTTCATGTACTTGCATAACCCGACATCACATCCAGGATAGCCACGCATTGTGTTTGAAAATCATTCTTTTCCAGTAGCACAATGAGTCCATCGGTAACCGAACTCTCTCTGCCTCTTTTGCCATTTCTCCAATGATGCACTATCGATAAGCAAGCACCTCGATGATTCATCTCCCCAACCAGTCCCAACCAGAACTCAAGAACAATCATGTCATCAACTCAAGACGCCCCAGTCGCGCTTCCACGCGTAGCAATAACGTACTGCACACAATGCCGCTGGATGCTACGCGCCGCCTACTTTGCCCAAGAACTCCTATCCACATTCGGCAACCAAATCGGTGAAATCGCCTTGAGGCCTGCGACCGGAGGACTGTTCACCGTTGAATTAGTAAGATATGCTGTGCAAACTGAACGAAAGACAAGCAGACTAACTTAGGCTTGAAGACGTACATTCCAGTTGGAGACCAGGTTGGCGAGTTAAGGAAGGTGCTACTATGGGATAGAAAAGAAAAGGGTGGGTTTCCAGGTAAGGCTTGTGTAAGATTTCATGAAGTGATGGAGCTTACGATACACAGAGACAAAGGTATTGAAACAATTGGTGAGAGACTTTATCGATCCTACACGAGATCTAGGGCATTCGGACAAGCATGGAAAGAAAAAGGAAAAGGAAGAGAAGGAAGAAACTCCTAATCAGGCAGAAATCCAGACACAAAAAGGCACGGATGAACCTGGAACAGTTAAGAGGAACCTAGATGGCACCATTTGCAAAGACTGTTAGCAGCATCAATTGAGATCAAAGTCAATTACTGCGCGAGAAGCGCAACGCCACGAAGGCCTGGATCGCCACAAGACAAATCCATTTTCCCACTTAGATCTCCGCAAAATATAAACTGTGCCACCGGTCGCTCTCTGATGGCACTGTACATATGTATACAATTTCCTCCAGTGATAAATGTATAAGAGCAACACGGGCCATTTGAACCAAGATAGGTTTGCACTCTCTCCCGTCTTCACAAGCAGGTGTATCGCTTTTACCTACCCAGTCCGTCGATACGACCCATGAGTCGAATATCGACGCGATGGATGTGCTTTCGCAATTGCACAATATCATTACGCAGCCCTTGGATATGATGATCCGCGGTGCGCGATGTTTTGTCGAGCCGGTCATTGAAATCCTTGAAGGTCTTCTCATTGATAGGCTGTGCTTCAACACGGATAACAGGTGGCTCTGTAATGCGGTAATAGCCATCCTTGTTTGGGGGACCAAGAGAGTCCACGAGATTGTCGATGCGGAGGCCATGCGACTCGGAGAGAGTATAGAGATCGTTGTAACGTTGGTCGATATCTTGCATCTTTATCATGTAGATTTCATTGGTGAGGTTGGTGATGGCTTGTGTGCGCTGAATAAGGTCTAGCACTTGCGAGTGTGTGCCTTCCATGAACTTATTGACGGGAGCTAGGTCGATGCTTACAGGGCCAGTCATGTAGGTGATGAAGGTAATGATAGCTGCATTTGTGACAATGGTCATGATAGTAGCTGCCATTGACCATAACCAGTCATTGTTGGGAGTTTGCTTTTTTTCGAGCGAGCGCAGTAGGTCTGTAGCAACCCACACGCTTCTGGTAGCCCGAGTCGAGTTCTCAAGCACTTTTCGTACCTCTGCTGTGATAAGAGTATTTGCTTTGGCCTTGGATTCTTCGCTCAACGTCGAGCTATCCATTTCCACGAGGTATTGGGCAGTCTTCTTGTTCATGACAGCGAGAATATAGGTTGCGGCTTTGCTAACAGAAGTCGAACAGCCCATGGCTTGAACTAGACATGCGGAGGCCTGGTTTTTTGGGAGCTGACCAGCTTTGAATGCACTTGCTGCTTTTTCAAGATCAGAAACAGCGTTGCTGAGACCAACATAACCTCCGTACTGAGCCCACTGGTACAGCGGCTTCTGGCCGTTCTTTTGCGTTTTGATGTACTCCCTGAAACCGCTCATGTGCAGCTCGACCTCGGCTAGTGGACCCAGAATATGGTGAAGTGCTGCTTGGGTCTGTAAATGCTGTTTCGTGATTAGCTCTGGCTGGGCGTTGACAATTCATCACACCACTTACTTTATTAGAGGCCTTGTTCTTTGACAGGCTATCCTGGATCTTTACGGGTTTCCTTAGAAGTTCATCCATATCGTTTTTAGTTGAAAGATTCAACAGAATCGTAGCATCCTCTACGGCGGATGTGAAGTTTTTCGTGGGGCATGTGTTTTCCTTCTGCTCTTGTTTGCTGTCCAAACGCGTGGAGCCTGGTCGAAGATTCATACTCATCCTATCCCTGTCTGTCCTGGTAGTAATTTGATACTGCTTATGCTAAATCTGCGAATACTGTCTTGGGCAGATAGAAGGGTGGTGTTGATTCCACACGTCTTTTCTGAACGGGTTATATGGAATTGGGAGTGGAGCGTGAGAGTGACAAATTAGAAGCTACCTTTGGAAGGCAGCAGCTAGATTCCTCAGTGAAAGTGAAAGATTCAAATACGTAGACCAGTTTGATAACAACATTCATAGTTGCCTGCCTGACCGTTTGCTCAATGTGGGGTCAAAGTAGTGTTCTTTGCCCGAGGAGCGATGGCAATCCCTGCAAAAAACATCTATACGATCAAACACAAGCAAAGGGGGTCAAACATCATCATGGCTCTAACCACTTCGAAAAACTTGAGCGGTCGTAATCTGAAAATATTTGGCTAGAGATCTTGTTTGAGCAGGGCAAAAGCAGAAAGAGCTAGCTAGACGAACAACAAATGCACATGTCATGACCTCGGGATAGTTCATGAAATTGCAAGACACCTGAAGTAGGGGACGCCGGCGCTATCTATCGGGCGACTGGCGACACTATGCGACCCACATCACATGGCGAAAGCATAACGAAATTAAGCTTAGGAGAGCGTGCTCAACACATCGCACGGATCACGAATGTGTTTCAACCCACAAGGTGTGCGCGGTCCGCTAGTTTTCTCTACTCTTTGTGCAAAAAGCAAGAACACATCGGAGAATACTTTGTGGCGGCACCAACGGAGGGCTATCCGACGTCTCTGGTGTTGCGCAAAAGAGGCTGATATGCTAGCCACAGCGTGTGTGCACAGAGTGGTATGAGTTGTTCACGAGATTGAGGAGATTGGGCCGCCCCACACACCCCAAAAGCGTCGATTGCGGTGCCGGATGTGGTGTTCTCTGGATGCAAAGAGACGCGTCTCTGCAGCGGTGAAGTCATCATGCGTCTGAGTGTTTGCCCAAAGTGGTCCACAGTCGGCGACGCTTGCTGATTAAGCAATCTAGAAGTCTCGACTATTGCATTTGGTAGGTTGTTTCATCTCACAGACGTTACCACATAGATTGCTGTGCATACCGAGGTTTTGCATCATCGTTGGCTGTTCGACATGCGATGGCCTTATCCCTCTTGCCTTATGAGCTTGTAGAATGAGGCAATACGTAAGGGCCAGGAGAATCAAATATCATCAATGGCTCGATGATTGTCCATCGGCAATTTGTGCGAGATGGAGCGATGATGTACTTGGGTTTGGAAGAAGAGGAGACCCGATAAGGACGACATACGCCAGGATGTGCGCAGATCCCGCTTCCCCACAAGCATAGACCGACACAAATGGGTGTGGGCAATTGGGAAGCTTGTGGATCGACATGCGCGTTGGTTGCGACTGCAGGCGTCCCAGCAGAACACCGTCACCAACTTACGTGCACCACATAGCGTTGAGCTTTTGACCGTGCTGTCGTTGTCTCGCAGCGTCTCATGCGCCTGCTAGTCGGCGACGAGACACGCAGCCCACCACACTGGCCTAAGCCGTCGAGGCCCGTCCGTCCACTGCTTGGCTGCGACCGTCGGATGCCCTGCATGCCGTGTCGCCTTTCTACTGCACCAACACGGCCCTATGCTACTGGTGTCTAGCCCTCATGTCTTCTGGACCTTCACCCCTTCTCCTGGGACGTTGACCATGAGCCATGATATGCCCCTATCTAGCCCTATTCAAAAACCTTCGAGAAAAATCTCCGCAATCTTCTTAAGGGGTATAAAGTCATCTTGGTTTGGTGCTATTCGCACGACCTGGATCGCTGGGAGCCGAGCCAGCCGGCGCTATTAAGTCGGCGATCGCAAGCGAGCGCAAGCCACGGTTGCTACTAGTCGCTATTAAGCCCGATTGAGTGGCTGATCAGTTGCTGCAGTCGCTCCACCCTGCAAATTCACAATCCAGCCTCGCCAACTACAAGCCGCTAAGATCGGCCGGATCATTGTATTGGCTTTGATATCAACGCGAGCTGAGCTTGCGACATGAGAGAGGGACCATGTACATAGATGCAGCCTCCCACCGGCAATGGAGAGAATCTTCTGCAAGATTCCAAAAACCCCGGGAGCTAGGTAACTCGATGCTGCAAACACCTCTCTAGTCGTGGCACGACACGGCCGTACTTCGAGAATGGCAGTTCCGGACATGACGCTGCCGTCTCGCGTGCCTAGTATTGAAGAGAAAATGAGACCTACGATCCCCAGCCGACGGTCATCCATATCGCAAACCAACAATCCGGTCCCAAAAGTCAGACAAAGAAAGGCCGCACGCCATAGCCTGCTCGCCGACAATGGATCCCAGCTAGCCTTCTCGAACAGCGACAGTAGTACTTCATCTATTCAGCCTAGCCTAGTAAAAAGGGCAAACTCTACGTCAACGATGATCGAGAAATCTAAGAGCTCGTCCAAGTCAACAATCGAGCCTACCAAAATACAGCGATGGGCAGGCCTAACACGCTCAGTTTGCGATTGGGATGGTTTGCGTAAAGTACATGAACTTTGGCACTATTGTTGGCACCGAAGACTGACCAACGTAGGATCCAGAATTGTGGATACAGGACGGCGACTGTTTAGTACATCTCTATGAGCATGGAGCGTCACGCCGAGGTCCATCATTTTGCGTGCCTCTGAGAGCGCTTCGACAGAAGAGCTGTGCCCCTATGCTAGAAATTTGCTATGCGCAAACAGTCTCAGGGAGCTCAACAACACAGAAGTCCAGGCGAACGCAATCGTTCGATAACTTGCATCGAGGATCTACCCCCGTAGAGCTTTATATCCCAGCTCCAGAACATGCCTCGCGAGATGAGTCCTACAACTGGCACATAACTACTCGCAATTTTTTTGCCTATGTGCTCGGCAAACCATTAGTAGGCCGCCAGATGGGCCAGACTTTCGTTGATCTACAGGAAAGGATGGCTCTATTCCGGTCTAAAAACGTCAACAATCAAAAAGATTTCATAGAGTACGCAGAAAATCAAGGATATCGCGACTTAGTTGAGTGCACCGATTATGCGCTTGCAAGCCTATACTATGCAGAGCGATACAAGTTAAAGGACGTTTGGCTGGATGCATTCGCTCATTGTGTCGGTATGAGTGATAGTGTAGCTCTCAGTCCAGATTACATTGTAGGCCTAGACCCCGCGCAGACCTTCAACCCATTTGCTGACACTCTTGCAGCCGATCTCGCGGCTGACCAAGGCACTTATCTCACGGGCAAACCTCGAGGTCTACGTCCACTTGAATCGTGTATCAAAAGCACTTCACACATTTCTTCAAGATGACTTTTCCCCAGCGCATTTCGGACTCGCAGATGAAGCCCGAAACCACTTGACCAATTTCCAACGGTTCTTACATCAGTTCTATGCAGAAAAGTTCGGCCATTGGCCACCCCCCAACAGTTCTTCAAACTTCCCCAAGCCTTTGTATAAATCTATGTTCTACGACTTCAAAAACCTATACGATCTACTCGTAGACACGCAATCAAATACCGACCTTTCCTCTCAAAGCCCAGCAAGCGGTGGAATCTGCGTCTTACAAAATGTGGATAACTTCGACAAAAGACACAAGTTCACTGCGCAACCACACCCCCTTCCCCTGCTTCCGGCTAGATCACAATTTCAAAGATCCGGAAGGTCTTTGCCATCAGCATCTCACCGAAGGATGCGTGACATCCAGTTTAAGAAAAATGCTTTAGTCGCCGCGACTAATAGCCTAGATGAAAACATCGCGAACTCCCAAATTGTCCAAGCGTATATGGATTTTGAGAAGACGTACGTTGATAATGCAAGTCAACGTGAGAACAAGCTTACAATGGTCGATGCACGAAAATTGAGGTGGCTTTTGATATATGGTACTTTGCAGTATCTGGCCTCTGCACTTCAAGCTCCTAGCTCAGTCCGAGACACTGACAGCCCAGAATATCCACTATGCTGTCTCGTCGCCGGACGGGCAACATGGAACGCGGGAACACCAGTCTTGACACCTTACGCGAGCAACCCTACCAGTATTCCCCAAGTAACCAGTGATTGCTCCGGAGGTAATAGTCCTTATTCGATACAACCAGATTGTCAGCGTGAGGACTATTTCAGTTCTCAAGATCCAGCACGGGTCAACAACGCCGAGGCTTTCACATCCGTCAAGAATCACCTACCGTCACGTCACTCTTCTATGCGCTCCCTTGGGCCACTGTCTTCCCTGTCAGCACGAACCTTGCGCACCAATAGTTTGAGACTGAAGTCAACCCAGCATTGCGCAACTATCGCTCGCGGCCGCGGCGATGGGCTTAATGAAGTTTCAATGCGAGCATTTGTTCCAATCAACACTGGACGGAAGAATTTAGATGCGTCAAGTCACTCATCAACCTCGGGTCTGCAGCAAGAGTCGAATGTCAAATCATCCAACAATTCAAGCTCACAAGCTTCACCCACACCTAGCTCAGCCACAGAAGCTAGACGCCATAACCGTACCCGAACCCCGCTCCTTGATATATCTCAACTCGATATGGTCGTACCTGTCCTAAATGTCAACGATCCGAACGACTCAATGAGTCGATCTGATAGCACCAGCTCCATGGTTAGTTCAGTCTGGACCGATGGAGGTAGTGCTGCGTCTTCAAAGTCTAGTGCAGATGGAGAACGGGCGCCGTTTTATAGAACCAGCACCTCGGAGCATAATGGTCTGCTTGGAGGGTTAGTATCAGTCGATGGTACAAGGGTATCACTCGACGCCTCCGTACACAGCACATCGACTGTGTGCCTACCGCAAAATGACATACACCCTTTGTTGCCAAACAATACTATTCAGCAAGATGGTTTCCAGTTTGGCTTTAGCGCCGGGAATGCACAAGAAACCAATGCAAAAAGCACAGCCACGCTTATCACCATGCCGTCCACCCAACCCTTGCCTGCCAGCAATGCGCTTCCTAGTTCAGAGAAGAAAACCGATTTTAAATCTAAAAAGAGCCGCAGCTCCGATATCTTATCAGGCCTTGTTATGGCACCCAGTGAGCTTCGTGGTCTCTATAACGGCGCGCGGAAGCGTTTAGAGGGTACTAGTCGCAACTTACCCCAACCTGGAGATTTGCCTAGCGGATCAAACTCAAACATCCAAACCCCTATGGTAACTAAAACATTACAAGCAACCAGAATGCCATCAATCGGGAGTCGAGTTCGAAATGACGGAAAGGATGGAAAGAAAGAAAAGCGTATGTCATTGCCGTGGCGGCGATGAATAAGACTTGGGCACGTTGCACTTATAGCACGATCGTTATGATTTTCGTTTGTCATTCGGAATGTTTTACAGCATACATTCTAACCCCAGCATCTTCTATGTTTTGATACCCAGCACTATATGTAGATATAAAAGCATTCTAATAATGACAACACATGACTATTAGCCCTCCTGTCACAACCCCATCAACTATAGTGAAGAGATAAGTATAGACAAGGTAAGCCGTGTGTTGGTACAAGGCGTTCCACGAGATGTGACCTTGTCATATCGCACTCTCGCTGATCATGGCGAGGTTCCTCGCTCTGCCCCCTAGTATAAAAAACGACTATTAGAAGCTTTGGAAGTATTCGGTCACATGAATAGTATACCTAGAAAATAAGTCACTTTATACTTACTAAAGGGTAGTTTATTTAGTCATAAAGCGACTTCTACGATTAATTTTAGTTTGGGTAGCGCTGGGTTGGTAGTGTTTCAAAACCTCAGCTAAACACAGCCTCTCCCTATTAACTCCATAATGGAAAAGTTGTCTTAAAACATATTCCTCATTACAGCTTTGCTTAAGTAACTATTATTGGAGCATCAGAAAGGGACGCAAATTGTCTGTTGTCCAGCTTTAGCAGTCATAGTTGATTTTCATAATCAGCTTGATCCTAGGAACTCGATTCCAGGGGGATGCACAAGGTTACCATGCGTAGCCCCTGCACAAGTATATTTAGCCTAGAATAACTGGACTAGATTGAAAAAAAAAAAACTTACGTCAAAATGGGCCTTGATCAAGTGGACAGCACTATGCTTCAATATGATTTCTTCCTGAGATAATCCTTCAGGGGTCCCGGCCCATTTGGGGGGGATAGATACATCGTCCGTGGCAATCGCAAGGGAATGAAATCCGTGGCAGCCAAGCACAGCATGGAAGCCGCGTAGCGCCCTCCCTCCAGATTGGTTGTGGTCATGATCAAGGTTGAGAAATATTCCATTTCCTTGGAGAGTATACCCTAGTTCGACGGTGTTTCCGTCTTTACAATAAAACTTCAGCCCTGTAACATAGGAAAGGTTGAGGAATTGGATGCTATAGACCCTGACTCCGATTACTCCTGACGAGCCCAAGTAGGCTTTTCGAACAAACAGGGTCCTGCAACCAGCATGGAGCCACCTCCCGCTCTCAACAGCAATGGCCGCGTTAAGGGACTGCCATTTCAAGTTTTCTTTCTCAAGGTTCGGCTCCCAAAAGGTCGCACATGGTTCGCCATGAGGTTCAAGACCGCTTAATAGGGTAAGGACGTGAGCGAGCTGCTGTAGCAGTACCCAAATCCTTTTCCTATTTAGGAGGCTTGAGAGCGTAGTTGGATCTACGTTATTCTTTAAGCCAAGATAAAGGACTTTCCAATCGCGGTAGTAGTTTTTCGATTGGACAAGCTCTTGCTGACAGGGTTCAAATATGTAGCCAAAGTCGTTCCCTCGATAGAACCGAGATTTCCAGAAGGTCTGTGATAGCAACGTCCGAGACATAGCCTTAGACGCAAGGAAGAGATTGAGGACATCTTTTGAAGGTAGGTAGAGCAACAAGAGTTGGCGGACGTCGTCTACAAGGTTTGTGAAGCAGTCGGTTCCGGTAGTAGCACAAGTGTTATTCGTGAAAGCCTTGAGAGCTTGTTTTTCCTTTACTGAATGCTTAAGGAGTTGGTTAAGCCATGGGATATTGAGTGGATCCATATTGAAAACATTATAGGCTGAAACAAGATTTATTTCTAATCCGACTAGGGGAATTCTGTAACCCCAAAAGAAATTTTGCGCGCCCTTGGGAAGCTCCTCGGGGTCGTCTCTCCATTGGAATAAGCCACCATAATCATGGCCCCAATTAATGATCCCACTCCCTAGTGGAAAAGACCTGAGGATTCGCATCAGGGTTTGGATATTGATCTTGTCGGGATAGCACGCTTCCTGTAGTAAGATCCAGCAAGCGTTATGAAATGGATAACCCCATGGCAATGTCTCTGCTGGCGGTTCATTTGGATTCCTGCTTGGGACAACATTATTATCCTCGTACAGGGGTGCCATGTCGACTATCCAGACAGCAGCTCGCTGGTTGTATTCTGGAGAGTCATACCGATCCTGTGCACCTCTAGGAACAAATATTTCATCTCTGCGACTCACGTTCAGTCCCACTCCAGAAAGATTTGGTGCTGACCATTCATGTCCGTCAATGTATACAGCGCGGACTTCGTTGAGCCAAGTATGAACACTTCCACCAATCTGCACACCGCAAACGCTACACTTAAAATCGTGCATATCAGGAAATTTTAAGCAAAAGGCTGCCGAGTCGTCTTCTCTTCGTATTCGCGTGTTCGCTCTTCGTGCGCGGCTAAGGGTGTTGGGAAGGAGCTGATATTCTGCTTCGAGCGCATGCAGTCAGCCCCACTGATCACATCCAATCACGTTATGTAATCAGCATGCATAATAGTTACAGTTTGCAAGAAGTAGTAATTACCCCTAATTAGGATATTCTAATCTTAATTATATAACGCCTATAGTAATTTATATATACCCTCTTTCTTATTTGCTTAGTATAATAGTAGCGCTAACTAAGTTTGTTATGATACAGGCCTCTATCGTAGCCTTATATCGGGTAGGTGATCCAGCCAACGTAATACCTCCCTCCGCCCCATTGTCATGATAAGCGCGCCGGCGATGATTAGCAAAAGAGGACAAACGACGGCAAGATACACCCAGAACTTGCTCTCTCCTGGCAAAAAGTCGCCACCCATTGACAAAATACCCGAAACGACGGACATTGGAATGAAGAATGTTCCTAGCACAGTGAGACAGCGAACGGAACTGGCCTGCACATTGCTCGCTTGCGTCTCCCTTAGCGCGGTGGCTTGTGTATAAGAATTGGTCAACATGGCTTGCAAGTCAAGACAAGTAGCACGCAAGACTCGCCACATCTGTGCTTCACGTTTGCCGATAAAGCCGTAACTTTGTGGATCTTCTACATCGATTCCGAGCACACGCATGTTTCTCTCGATATCCAAACGGTGAAGGTACAAGTCCGTGGAAAATCGCGTCATTGCTTCGAACATTCATTCCTTCCAGTCCACTCCCCATCGCGCGGTATGCTTGACTGCAGTCTCTGTATCTCCAGGGTAGCGCAGCGAAGTATTGGAGAAAAGCGCGTTGCGTGTATGGATATAGCTTCTGCGGAGATGATTTAAATATGCGGTCCACTTGCTGGCTACAAAGCCTCGTACAAAAGGAGTTACAGAAAGTGGATTTCTGCCGGGACCGGCGTCAGCGACAGAAAAGTGGATCAAGAGGTCACCGTGCAGATTGTACCTTGTGAAGGCAGCACTGGGGTGCCATTGTAGAGGATGAGGAGCCGAGTCGACTTTCTCATGATCCTCCAGCTCTGGGTATCGGATTATGCGACTGATGTTGGGATATAGACTGCCACCGATGATAGCTAGATGCGCTGGGCCCTTGATACATGGATCGGCTAACAAGAGGCCTGTATACATTAGTGTGAGAATTTAAGATAGACCGTAGAATACAAGAGCACGTGACTGACCTTCCCAGCCACCTTTTGGTAGAGTACGGTACCAATATGTGCCTTGGCCTTCCAGCCCGGAAATCTCGCCCCTTGTATCCCATTGGTCATATCTACTGTGCGTTTCTAGACTCCTCTCTACGGCGAACCGCGGGTAAGCACTCTGGTCCCTCAGTCTGCCATCTGGCTTGAGCCACGGTGGACATTCTAGTGGGTCAGGATGCTGCTTTCCCGAGACGCGAGGCATAACGATAGGGTACATTGGGGTGAAACTTCTCCTCTTGTATGGCTCATGGAGCTCTTCGTCATCACTTTCGTAATTGAGACCGTCGCTGGTACTCGTCTGCACGATGGAAGGGAGGCTACCAATGCTTCCTGATAACGTGCTGCTGTCTTCGACGGTGTAATGTCAGGCAAGAACTGTAGGATGAATGCCTAATCTCGACCCAAGAAGACATAGGTACCGTACAGGCATATCTTCTAGTACGAATAAACGCTTTATAGTCTCCTCGCTGCTTGTAGCCGTCCCATCTAGACATGTTTTAAACTCATAAAACGACGCAAAACACCGGGAACGCAAGCCGTCTAATTCGAATTCGATCATCGAAATACGCGATCGAGTTTCTTCCTCGATGGTTTGAGACACAACAGCCCTGTAAAGCCCACTGTATTGTGCTGCGTTTCCCTGCAGCGTGCGAGTAGCATACTCGTGCATCAAACACAAGTATGCAAAGGACTCATCGTCCATTGAATTAATGAACGCACCGAAGTCGACCCGACTGTTCGACCCTCTCCAGCCTTGACAATGCGTGCGCTACGAAGGAGGTGAATATCTAGATCTTAATCTACAGAGAATATGTAGATTTTGTCAATTTTCGGTGCGTTAACAGATGCACTGCCGCCGTTGTAGCCGCCGCGACCCATGACCAAGCGCCGCCGTGATCAAATGAAAAATGGCATCTCGAAGGGGTTATATTCCTCCGTAGCAAAGCAAGGGTGTACACAGCCATCTTCTCTATTACCCCACTAGAGTATGACTCAATGTAATCATTTTGGAACAATGACGCATTATGAACAGGAAGACAGGGGTACATGCAAATTCGAGGTTATGTAGGACGCACGGGAAAAACTGATTATAGCTAAAATGTTGTAGGAGTATTTGACACTTAAACACAGAATCGAACAGTCTTCTCTGTGCATGTGAAGTTGCAACAAAATTGCATTGCTGTATGACCTACTGAAGGATTCAAAGATCCTAGCTGATGCAAGGGGTTATGATGCTGTATTTTAGGAATGGCAACAGAATAAGATGGTCCATAGCAGGGGCGGTACTACTGAGAAGTTTATCATAAATCCTATACCAAGATTGTCAACCTAGATGATCTTTTCAGCGTTAAGATCGATATTGAGAACTACCTGGAAGCCGGGCATTCATGGAGCAGGGATAGCCCACTGTCTTTCGCACATGGATGACTTTATGTGGCTTCAAAAGCATCCAAATATTTAATTATCTCCTGAGTACCCTTTAGTGGTACACTTGCGTCACCTGCGTGACTGGCAAGGGAAGAGCACGCACAGCCTCAAAGATAATGCAGAGCAATTACTCCATGATTGCCAGAGGATAACAATGCCTATAACACCTGCTGATTGCAACCGATAAGCACTCTATCTTGCCAGAAGCGGTTGATGCCAATGTGACATGTGCAAGGCTGAAATCCAATCTCGTTTAGCGGCCCCCACATTCCACTGAGGCAGCAGCTTTTTGCAACTCAACTTCAACATCGATTATCTCAGCTAATATAGGTGATCTGATTGCAGCTATAGAATCGCTAAAGCTAGGAGAACAGGTTTGTTAGGCTAAAATTGCAAAGACTTATAGCGTTGAACAGTCAACATGTGACGGAGAGGATCGAGCTTAGGAATGAATGGGAGATGGTTATTGATTTGTATCTACGTCGAGAGCTAGGCTCCTTATATAACTACAAGCTGACCCTAGGGGCTTAGCTTGCTATAGGGATTCTGCCGATCTGTTGATAGCAAATACTGTAGCTCGTAGGGTAAAATCAAGATCGACTTCGCGTTTATCTTTGTTGTTCAAGGCTAACTATCCCTAGTAAGTATACTGACAACTATTTTATGCCTTGCATTTATCTTTGATTGCAAATAATGTTGCTATAACAGCAAATATGAATAATCGGCCCGTGATACGATTGACTTTGTTGCGCCCCGCACGAGGTTCTGCAGGGCGAAGGACGCTAATACAGTCAGCGCTGGGGGTTAGTTACTCCACTTCCAGAACGCACCAGCAATTCGGCATCCATCATTGTTCTACCCCATTTCCAACAAAACACGACAATAGATTCTCGGAAATGGCTCCAATTCGAAGCGCAACAGTAAACTGGTGGTTTCAATGACAAACAAGTCTAATGTTCTAACTATTGCAATCAGTTCCTTATCGTTCTAGCCGTGGTCGGACCATACCTGTATGATCGATACATCGCGCTTGCCACAATGTTTGCGAACCGTCCAGGAAAACTGGAACATGTGAATGAGTTCAAAAGCGTTGATACGAGGTTTCAAAATCAAATCCGAAATTGCGAGGATGTGATCCTAGAAGCTGAGCTGGGACTGGCCATTCTGAGCTGTGATCCTGGAAGAGATCGATGGAACACAGTCATGGTGAGCATCATCTAGTTGCAGGTTTACGCTTTGATGATAAACCTAAGTAAATCTTTTGGCTATCATGAACTAACGGAGCCTGAGGGAACGTTTCTTTCCCCTCGCACCGGCAGTGACATGGAGGGTGGCATATGGATCTACGATTACTCGACACCCAACATTCCTGACTCCTCGGCCCTCAAACAACTCAAGCTTGAGGATCCAATCGAGCTGCACCCTCTAGGTATAGAGTATGACCCCAAGGCTAAACATCTTTATGTCATCAACCACTCTCGCATCTCGGGCAGCGTCATTGAAATCTTCTCCGTCTCACTCAGAAACGCGACTGCGAGGCATCTAAAAACGTTCTCTCATCCCCTTATGCACGCCCCGAATTCCATTCAACTCCTCGGAAATGGAAGAATGTTTGTCACAAATGACCACTACGTTCGCGCTGCTGTTTCGCCGCTGCTCTCGAAGATTGAAACATTCTCTGGCATACCAGGCGGCACCGTGGTATACATTGACATGGGCGCGCCACAAGACAACGCAGTTGTAGCCCACGTGCCATTCGCAAATGGAGTTGCAATGTTGAATACGAGCACGTTGGTTGTAGCGAGCTCCTCGAAACCCGGCGTGTATTTTTACCAGATAGCAGGCACTGGCAAAACGTTGAAGTACCAGAATTATATTCGCACGCCAGCTGGGGCGGATAATTTATCTGTGGATCAAAATGGGAAGCTGATGATCGCTGGACACCCGTTTGCGCCAACGTTGATGGAGGTGGCAGAGGGCCGAGCGAATTGTGTTATGGATGGAAATGAGGAGGAAAGAAGGGCTTGTGGCTGCTGGTCACCGAGTTGGGTAGGCGAATGGAGCGAGGAAGGAGGGTTGAAGACGTTGTTCAGGGATTCTGGGGTCGGTGGTGAAGGTGTTTGTAGTTCTAGCACGGCGGTAAGGGATGCTAACAAAGGAATCGGCCTGATTAGCATGCTTTATGGCAAAGGCGTAGTAGTATTCAAGGTGTGATCGTATAGAGGAGGACATAGTTTGAGGATTTCATGGTGCTATATGGAGGGGTAGTGTGGTCGGGCTCACTAGGCAAAAACAACACTAGCCGTAGAATATGACGTTTCTTGCTCGGGTGTGAACTGGGAACACAGCCAGACTCGTGGGCCGCAGATGAGGATCTACACGGCAACAGCCCTTAAGCTGACTTGTTCTCTATGCTCCCGAGTCCCAGAACTTCAACTTGATCTTCAACCCCGTTCTGCAACTCTCCTCCTGTTGCTTTGTCCACGGCACATAACTCCATCTCCGGCCCCTAGCCTGATCTTTTGGCGCGGCCATATGAGGTATGTAATTGATGTCTGAGGTATAACCGCCTATCCCATTGTAATGTGTCCACTGGCTTGGGTGGTGGAAGAACTGTTCTCTTTGTTCTACCTGAAGTGTGCCATCAGAATGCACAACAACGACCTGAATGACCTCGATAGGCCCTTTGGTGCATAGATTGTTGAACCGACATGGCAAGTGAGATTTGTATACTTCTGGATTGAGCATGTAGCGTCCCTGCCTCAATGGCTGCGGTTCTGGATAGAGGGGGTAGTTTGGGGGAGCTATTGTTGTTAACTTCGAAACTGAGCCAAGTAGTCTAGTAATACTTACCGCATACAGAGCCGTGTTCATCGCGTGGTAATCCAAGCCTCATGAGTTGCACTTGTTTCTCACACAAGAAGTCACGTGGAATTCCTCTCATATCGCAAAGACGACGCCACTGGTCCCATGTCTGGGGATAGGTTGACGGATCGCTCGGCCGCCTCATTCGACGTGTGTATACTAGCCGCCCAAATGGTAGTGAGTGAGGGAGCCGCTCGGTTACCACGTTAGGTGGATTATACAAGGTCCAGAAGTTTTTGCTATGAGGTTCCTGCTTGAACCATGATGGTCGCCAATGTAAGGTTTCGTTTTCGTTGAAGCTCGTGAGCACCAAGAGGTCTTGTTGGAAGCGTTTGAGCTCGGCATCAGCACCTACGAGCGCCTGTGTTACATTGTCCGGAACAGTGGGGCTCATCGCTCTGTCGTCGAACTCCTCTGAGTCGCTGGGTGGGTATAATGGCATAGTGCATTCTTTTGACATACACGAACTAGTTGACGTTATGTACCCGTGTTCTAAACCGCGACCGGACGTCCGAGGCTCGACATAAGGTGGTGTATCGCAATGCTCCTCCATGCCGCACAGTTAGCACCGGGCAAGATTTGAGTAATGTGTCTGGCGTGTCGTGGATGTGGATGGGAAGGCTTTAGTTCTTGATTTAAGTGCGATCGTGTAATGGCGGTGCAAACCGATAAGTGAGTGGTGAGGAATGAGTACTGATTGACCTGCGTTTTCTTTCACTTGCGCTTATCACAAGCCCATACCACGCAAAAAGATTGTCATGGCAAACAATGACGAGTTTTTCTGCAGCTTGCTATTAGTGGTATAACAATTATCCAAATGACTAACACCAAGTCTTGTGATAGTAAATACGTGTTCATTGGGTTCTATGCGTCAATAGTATGCTCACGATTTTGCTTGTTGATGGCAGCAGTGGATGTTCTATTTGCTGACTACTATGGAGCAGAAGCAATCAGTACGGTAATATGGCACAACCAGGCAAAGAACCCTGGAAATAATAACACATCCGGAAGTAAAACTGCCCTATTCTTGCAAGGTGTGTAGCGATATGGCAAATATTGTTAATATCTCGTTCTTCTGAGAACGCATCACAAAGAAAGGGTCGGGCTGGCTGTGCGGCAAAGCATTTAGTGAAATCAATGTAGATATATATCACCAGTGTTGAATCTAGGGTTTGCATGGGGGAATGGTCGATGAGGCCTGATAATTTAAAAGGACAAGGGAGCTAGATAAGACACACGACCATGACTGCAACAAAAGAGAATGATATTTCACAAAAGAGTGTGCAACTTATTGGGGTCTTGTTGACGTCTTATGACTCGGCAATAGAACTAGGCTCCATACCAAGGCTTGGAAGCCAACACCGCCGGGGAAATGCGGAGGGTCATGATTATTGCCACGGTTTCCCCGCCTTCTGGTTCGTGCCTCTAGAACACTAACATCATCAAACTTACCTACTCTCTCCAAAGCTCGAGTATATTTGAAATTCCTTCATACTTTGATGGGCGATAATAATGGATTGGAACTGTCGCAAGCGCAGAAGCGCCGAAGTGAAGATGACGAACACGAGGGTGGACGGCGCCCAGCCCCGCATCGCGCTTCCCGGATGAGAGCGTGTATGCACTTTTATTGACTTCAATGAGGAACTAATAACTTACTAGCAGCAGGCGCCGAATGCAAAAGGCACAAAATCAAATGCGAGCCAGTCGCCAATGAGACGAAATGTGCGAAGTGCTTGCGTAGTGGCACCGAATGCGTGCCCTACAATTTAAACCAACGATTCCTGGACGAAGACGCATCGTGAGTTCCCTGTTATCAAAATCATGTAATTCGCTGATTTCGGCAGCTGGAAAGCAAATGCAACGGCCAAACTGTCCCAGTTAAGGTCCGCCGTTCAGCTTCTTCTCCGACATACGAACCTACCGGATCTCGATTTTCCAAATGAGCTGTCGCCAGTTGCTTCATCTAGGCAAACTGTCAGCCCAATGAATACGCTGTCCGAACATGGCCATTCTAATATGGTCATGCCACCTTCTATTGACATGACAAGAGATTCTTCGGCTGAGCCAGAATCTCTCGACGAGTCTGGGTTGGCAGCTGTTCCCATGAGAAGCTTGTACGATCTGACTCGTATTCGATCTCTCTCAAATAGTATGAGATGTAGCCCTGATCCAGTATCGTGTGAGGATGACTTCATCGCTCAGGGGTTGGTACCGTTGGTTGGAGCTGAGGAACTCTTCAAACGATATATGCAAGATATCCACCTATACCTCTGGGCAGGTGTTCTATTCCCATATGAATCACTAGAAGCTGTACGACGCAACTCATCGGTTCTTACTGCTGCAGTACTTACAATTGCGGCTCTACATACGCCTGGCCGAGATGAAGCCTTGCAGAGATGCTATCGCGTCTTCGTGTCTTTGACATACAACACTTGTCTATCACGGTCGCAGAGTCTCGATGATATTCGAGCACAGGCGTTAGGTGCTTTTTACCTATCCAATCTGAGCTGGAAATTATCCGGGCTCGCTGTAAGAAGTGCCATTGAGATGGATCTGCATCGATCCTTCAAGAAGCTTATGCGGGGCTACGAAGATCAGAGGTCTAATGTTAGACTTTGGTATGCATTGTATGTCTGCGAGCATCAATGTAGTATTGCTTACGGACGACCGCCTACTATCCATGCGGACGCAGCTATCAGGAATATTGAGCAGTTCCTAGACAGCATACACACCAAGCCAGGCGATATTAGATTAGCCGCCCAGGTCACACTGTGCAAGATCCTCGCAGAAGCGTACAGCTTGTACGGCAGTGACCCCGAGCACCAGCTTGCAGAACCTGATCTTCATCAGTTGCAGCTTTTCAACTTTGCAGTGGAGCAATGGAGATCGTCTTGGCAGGCGGGATCCACGGATAGCTTGGGCATTGGCTCATACCCTTCAAAAGGAGTAGTGCTGCATTACCATTTCGCTCGCTTGCAGTTGAACTCTCTTGCATTACGTGCATTGCCTCTCTCCAATGCTGCATCCTTCGAGTCACTATCCTACGAGCGGCGTGAAGCCGCAAACATCGCCCTTCTTGCCGCAACCAGTACACTTACGCTCATTTTTGAAGAACCGGACCTTCGATGTGCAATGCCAGCCGTGCCTGTTTTCACGCACACCATGGTCGTAGCGTCAACAACCTTTTTACTCAAAATGGTAAAGACATGTGGCGGTTTCGCGCAAGGGCAGTCACCTGTATTAGCAGCGGAGCCTTTTGCATTTGGCCTGAATTTCAACGTCAGCCAGGCACTATCTCTCTTGCGGAGATCAGCCAGCTTTCTGGCCACGATCGCGGAGAATTTAAACGAGAAGCATCTCACAAGACACATTGTCCAGGGCATAAACGACCTCCTCGAGCACCTAGGTAGCACGGGCACGCCAGCCAGCACGAGCGATAACATTCAGACACTCCACCCCCCTAGCTTCAGCCCAGGCGCAGATATAACAAATGCATACAATATGCATGACCTGATCGGTTCGTATGACTTTGGTCCCGAAGACGCGTTCTTGGGGCAAGTATCTACGAATCTTGACTTCTGGGACACCCAGCACTTGTATTAGGCTGGGGGTAGAGCGATGAGAAGCAGAATTGACCGTATGCTATCGAAGCAGCTGATGGATAACGGAATGGAACCAGTTTGACAATCAGGTCGCTCCTCGGGTGCCGGGTTCATAGGGTCTTTCATTTTTCCCCCTTTTGGGAAGTTCACTCATTTTGTCTGTTTCCACATACACGCTCGTTGCCGCAAAGATTTTTTTTTTTCTAGGTCGGCGTCTTGCTTTATTTTATTTTATTTTATTTTTTTTTCGTTCGTACATTGGCAAATAGCCTATCCCATTCATTCAACGTAAGCAGCCCGCGAGAACTCATTGTGTCCATGATACCTACGTGATGTGTTTTCTCAATGCCTCCATGTCTTCTATGTCCCTTAAAAGCAAGATTTTATAGTCCAGTTTCTGAGCGCCAAACTAAACCATTTTATCAACGACCTTGCAACGAGATGACAATAGACAAATCCAATTTTTTTACACCCAATACTAGAATCGTGGTGAACTGTTGTGTCCTAAACACCGTCGTCTTACCAATATTATGCATGAAATTATAATCACTCTAAACGCAGACTGGTGCATCTTGAATTTAAGAATGCAGAATGTGCAAAATAGGTTTATTGCATTTCATCAACTGCTCGTAGACGTGGTCACTCAGTCCACAAGAAGTCCTTTTTGAGTCCTTGTTAAACTACTATCGTCCCCAACTGGTAGAGCTGGAATGGTTATTCTGAGATTTCTCCAAGTATTCTCTGGTTATTGGGTTCCCTGAAATAGTAGATATAATAGCGGCTTGGCCATGTTTTTCCTTTTAAGGATTCTGTGTGCATGGCCATGAATGAGCACACCGGTGAGAATTGGGATTGATAAATTGTATAAATAAGTGGCGTTTACGCACTTGCTACACCTAAACCCTCACAAAGCCTCTTTCTCCACATTCCGCAGACATCCTCAAAACCCTCAACGACGCTTGCGCACGCTCTTTTCGCTTCTCGTTCCTTTAGCCTCTTGTCCCAATCACCTCGCTCGATATACACTTTACCCTCCTCGGTTTTTTCGTTTTCTCGCTTCCATTCATAGAGTTGCTCTTTGCTTGTCCGTAATCGTCGGGTAGCATTTGTGGTAGTTTGCCGCGACATGTGCAGTGTATCAGAAACGTTGGCGAGATGCTGCAGAAGCTCGCGAGTCGACAGGGTGAGGTGGGATAGCGAGATGATGGGCTCAGTGGAAGAATGCGGGAGAAGTTCTAGCGTGGTCTGGATAAGGGGGAGGAGTGTTTCGATCTCGTCTGGGTTGGGTATTATGGGACGCGGACCAGAGAAAGATGCTGTAAGGGAGGTAAGAGTCCGTGATTGGTGGGTCAAGTGTGTTGTGAGAGCGTCGTGGGCCGTTTTTAACCTGGGAACAGTCAGTGGGACATCTTTTGACACACACGTAGCATCATTCATACCTTGTCGCCCCGTTTTCGATTGCAATCTGGCTCCCCAGATCCCTAAGCTGCTCGGTAACCCTTTTGACGACCTGATCTGAAGCACTGCCATTATCTTCCATGCCTCTCCGCGCCAGGCTCTCGACGGCAGCCATTCGTGAGTCCAGGGCAGGGGAGATACCGTCGTGGTCGAAATCAGTATCAGAGCCATAGTCTGACCCATCGTATAGCGAGCGCTGCCGATTATGTTTGCGTGCCCTGGAGGCCGCGTCTGGGCTGAGTGCATTGCTTGTTGAAGGTGACGACTGCATGGCAACACCACTATCGCGCACTCCATTGGAGATCAGCGTGCCGTCCAGACCAGAAGAGCCATCGTGTGCTACGGCAGTGCCAATCTCTGGGAGGTAGTCTCGGGCTATGTCCAACTCTTCACCGAAGTCCTCATCGGCTGCCTCGTCATCGTCGTCCCAAATCTCGCCGAGCTCGTCGGCTAGGTTGCCGAGGCCATTGCCGTCTCCCCCGCCGTCGAAGTGGTGTGCGGGACTCCCATGGTCGAACTCCTGCGAGGAGCGCGGAGTCACGGGGGAGTAGCCCGAAGAGCGCCTGTTAAGCGACTGCCGCCGCGAGGGAGTGCTGTACGACATGTCTAGGCTAGAGGGATGCCGCCGATGGGAGGACGTTGGCCGATGGGTGGGCGTTTGTGGAGGCGAAGACATTGTGTGGGTTGTCGTTCCACAATGCCTGAGCAGTGGTTTGGGGCAAGGGTGAGTCGCTGTGGTCTAGTCAAGACAAAAGTGCACATTTGATACTCGGCAGCAGTTAGAAGCGAATCACTGAGAGCGCGCTACTGCAGGAAAGAATTAGGCTTCCTCGATGCTTGGGGGCGCGACAAGGTGGGGTGAAGCGCGTCACGTCGTTGCAAGTTGAGGTGCGGTGTTGTCGCGCAGATGCAGGGCAGGGCCTGAGAGTTCCAAGCGATCGGCATGTGGCGTCTAGCAATGCAAAAGCGAAAGATGGATGCTGCTTGACACAGCTGCGGGCGGGTGGTCGTTGAGAGGGCTAGCAGTTAAGCCCTGTGCATTTGTTGACAGGGTCAGGTGTTGTCGCTGTTGTCCCTCGACACGGCCTGAACACGCCTTCTCCCCCCCGTCCCAGTCATAACTACAAGTGCACGCCCTGTCCCCTATGCGTGTGCCCTGCGCACATATCGTCTGTTCGTGGTCATGTTTATGCAACAGTGCAAATTGAGTGGAAGTACACGTGGACAAAGACAGCAAGAATGAATGTGAATAGGCAAAAGTTTCAGATCCCGTGTTTACCAAAGCCCCCCCCAAATACGTTGCATGAATCACTGAGCCCAGGAACGCTGTTGTACGCATATGGGTATCGCTCCAACGACCATCCTTAACAAGTCCAGGTTCGCACTGAAAACGCCAATTACGCCTTGTGGTGAAGCCATGAAGAACTCCTGCAATGCCGTTGCGATGTCACCGAACAAAAACCTGGTACGTTTGCTGCTACTGCGTCGGCTTGTTCTGGTCTATCGTAGCAAGCTGCTTCTTCAGTTGCGTGAAGAAGTCTTGCCCAGAGGGCATAAGATGTGACATGTTGCCTGTCTGGTGTTATCGACCGCTCGCCTTTTCTGATTCTCTTCGAGCGTACCTCGAGAGCCCCATGCACCGCTGCTCCTCTTTGCTACTGAGTCCCCCTGGACCTTGTGGTACACCGACGGCTGGTCTTTGGAGGCTGTGTTAGTCTGGATATGAGGACCAGGCGCGGATTGTGGGTGCGTACCGGCAGTGCTTTCGAGATACTCTGTCGCATAGTCAGCACAGCTCATGTTTGGCGCGGGCGCAGGATTGCAGCCGGGTCAAAAGCCTCCCTTTGACGGGCTCGTCCCACAATGAGCGCTTGGCTTACTTTTCTTCAAGAATTCTCTGACCTCATTGGCATTGAACTCGCGCACGGGAACATGGTGTTCTGCTGGGACATTTGGCTGTGGCTGTGGCTGTGCAGCCTTTGCTGAACCTGCCGCCTTGCCTTTGCCTCCCCAGGCATTGCCTGCCGTGGCCTGCTGTCGTCCGCCTTCTTTGGCGGGGGTGTTTGTGCCCGAGGTTCGCTCTTGTGTCTGACGGCTCCCCTGTCCTGGCCGCCGCCAGCTGCTCGTATGGTCAGCAGGTTTCCCTATGCGCGTCTAAAGAGTATTACCGGTTCTCGCCCGCGCCGCTCATTGTGGCAATGGTGAAGAGCTGGTAGCGAGCGGAGCGGGGTGTGGTGGTGGTGATATAAGTCAATGATGAAGCGCGCGACGAGGAAAGCTATGTCCGTGCAACAGCCAATGGGAATGCTGGAATGGCAGGAATACCGTGAACAGCTCACCAGGGCTAGCCACATGTAGAAAGACACGGAGATACTATTCACAACCATTTGCAATGAGTGGACAGGGAATTTTGCGTTTTTCTTATCCGCGCGATGTGCTGTACAATCACGTGCGATTTGGGCCGGTGAACCTATCGACTGCAGGGTACCCCGGCCTCTCGCTTTGTTGCTTTCCTATTCTGCGTCGTTGCAAACAGGATTGGATTGCGCGTGCTGTTCTGGACTTGACGTCCGCTCCATACGCCTCCATAGGCCGAGAAACCCGCCGCCCACTACCTGCTGACCAGCCCTTGGCCGACATACCATTGCCCATTTGTCTTCCATCTGAGTCAAGTCCTTCGCCAGCTCATCAACTCCGGCGCCTTGCCCTTCGGTTGGATCTGATGTTTCTCCGCCATGAAGCTTCAGGGCTTCCTGTGATTCTGCTTTCTGTAGCGACGCCCTTGGCTTGACAGCGCGTACGTCCCACTCGCGGATAGTGCCTGCACCCAGCTCGATGACTTGATCCAGTAGATACGGCATCTTTTGTTCGCGTATAGCCAGAACGCAGTCGGCTATTTGTGTGATGCTTGGATTGAAGACTGCTAGCATGCCATTGACGTGTAGTGCCGGGGCAACATTGGCTAAATGATGTGTTGCATTGGGCAAGTCCAAGAAAACGTGCGTTAGAAAGGGCTCGTCAATGCCTCGCTTCGATCTTTGTGCCTTGACCCAGTCCGACACGTCGCCAACATGAAAGTCGATGTTGCTATTGTACATGCCTCCCCGAAAGCCGGCGACGATCTTTTGTGCATACTTCGAGTGTTTGCTAGAGACGTCTAGCGTGTGGACAATAGCGCGTCGGTTGTTCTTCCAAGATTCCAGCGCTGTGTGGTGGAGATCTGCCATTGATTCGCCAAGGTAGACGGCGTCTTCGGGCTCCTCTTGGTGTATTGAGAGGGGTGATGTAGGCAGGGGTGGATTCGCAGCATGTATTGCTCGTGAGAGGTGCAAGGTCAGGGCTCCATGGCCTGTGCCAGCCTCAAGGATCTCGAGTGGTGGCCCGGTCCGCAATGGTTCAGACGGGTGCTGGACGTGGATGTCGAGGAGGGAGACGATTAAATTCGTGTCGGAGGGGTATATCTGGCTGGCATCAGCCCTGGTTTTCGTAGCGGGCGAGGACAGGAGATGCCACGCACAGGGGTAACCAGACGTGGAGTCAGGCGAACATACTCTGCCAACGTGGGCTCATGGATGCGGTACGCGGCGCCTTTGGAAGACAGGACCAGCTGTCGCGGCTCCTTGCCAATGATATCGGCATGTTTGACAACGCCCCGGTGGCTATGGGCGGTGTCGTTAGCCTTTAGCTTCACCAATGTTCCGTCATGGGAGGCGTCTCGTTTCTCGCGAAGAACGACAACATCACCTTCTGCATGGTGTAAGCGACATGGCTTGGTATGGGTGGGGCAGGCGGGAGGGAGGGCTTGCCCTGGAATGCGCGACCACGACCGCAGCTGCTGCTAAAGAACCTCGAGGCTGGCTGTGGCCGGGCGGCGCATCGCAATGGCAGCCAGACGTACTGGCGCATAGCTTGCTGGGCGTAATAAGAGCGGTGGGGTATTGGGCATCGTATCGGGCATCGTATCTCTTACCTAGCAGCGTGCGGCGTGATGGCCGGAGTCCCTGCCGCGGCTAGCTCCGAGACTCTGGGGTAGCCAAGAGGCGTGCGCCATGTGCCAGTCCGCCATCACTCACGCCAAACGCCAAACACCAAACCACCAAACTATATCTAGCGCTCATACCGTCGTACCTAGCCTGCTACCTGGTGAGCACTTCCTGGGCCATGGATGATCTCCACACTACCTCATCACCGTAACCCGCGTCTGTGACCCAGTGCCCACGCATGCAGACCTCTCCAACATGACTAGGCGAATCGTACGTGGCCAACCAACGCCGGCGAGGCTCACACATCTAACCATGACAGGTTCGCACGGGCATCCAGCTCGCTGGCCTGATTACCGTCGCCGTGTTCCTCGTTTTCTTCCTCGATACCCGGTACAGAGTGCTACCGCAGTCTGTACACAACCACCTGCCGCTGCACCACGAAGGCCTCGTCATCACTGACCTCACTGTGCAAACATGCACCTCCCTCAATCCGCTATCGAAATGCATGCTGGACCAGAAGGAATGGCATCGCGTGGAGAAAGACCTCTACCTAGGCACCGGCTGGGTGTCCAAAGCATATGTTCATATCAAGCGCAAGCGAGAAGAGGAACTCACCGCCGAAGACAAGGTCATTGTGGATGTGCGTATAGGCAGACTCGACCCTGCCACAGGAGAGAAATCCCAGGCATCGGAGAAGTGGGAGTCTCGGCCAGCCGGCATTTGGGTCAAGAGGTCTCTGAAACGTCACGCGAGTGACTCCAAAAAGGCAGTAACGGCTGTGGATATCCTGTTCGGCGCAGATGCCGTGGAGCCGCGCCCTGGCTGGGAGCTTGTGAACAATGGGGCCCTGCATCTCGACACGAGCAAGGAGGGCAAAGACCCGCGCATAAGTATCCGGAGAGGCCTGCCACCCAAGCATGAGAAGCCGGTTCCTAAAATCAGGAAAGACGGGAAATTTAAAATTATGCAAATTTCCGATTTGCATCTCAGCACTGGCTTGGGTGTTTGCAGAGATGCAGAACCCAAGGGCGCCAATGGCGGCCACTGCGATGCGGATCCTAGAACGATTGAGTTTGTTGAAAGGGTTCTTGATGAAGAGAAGCCCGATTTAGTGGTTCTCTCCGGAGACCAAGTCAATGGTGGCACTGCGCCCGATGTTCAGAGCGTACGTTGTATAGACAGTCACCGATATTGTTACTGACCGATTTTCAGGCCATGTTCAAAATCATCGAGCCTCTTGCTGAGCGTAGAATCCCATACGCGGCAATTTTCGGTAACCACGATGATGAGGGAACTCTCTCACGCCAGGCGCAAATGTCGCTATACGAGTCGCTTCCCTTCTCATTGAGTGAAGCAGGCCCCAATACCATTGACGGAGTCGGCAATTATTATGTCGAAGTCCAAGCACATAGCAGCAAGCACTCCGCCTTGACCCTTTATTTCCTCGATACTCATGCACGTTCACCCGACGAGGCCCATTACGGAGGCTATGATTGGCTGAAACCCAACCAAATCAACTGGTTTAAGACGACTGCCGAAAACCTGAAGGAAGCACATAGCCATTACACCCACAAGCACCTCAACATGGCCTTTATTCACATTCCTCTACCGGAATATGCGGACGCGGACAACGAGCGAGTCGGAAATTTCACAGAGTCTGCCACCGCGCCTCGTTTCAACACGCATTTCAAAGATGCGTTGGTAGAATATGACGTCAAATTTGTCTCTTGCGGCCACGACCATGTTAATGACTTTTGCGGATTGTCCAAAGAACCTGCTACAGGTGAGCCGGAACTGTGGATGTGCTATGCAGGCGGCAGTGGGTTCGGAGGTTATGGCGGGTACAATCATTTCCATCGTCGTCTGCGAGTTTTCGAAATCGATACTAACCAAGCACGAATATCTACATGGAAAAGGTTGGAGTATGGGGATATTGCGAAACGGCTGGATGAACAAATCATTGTTGATTCTGGTAGAGTTGTCCCTCCACCAAGTGCGAATTAGATGTAAAAATTTGAGGTGCTACTGAGATTCAGCGTTATTTATTTGATATGCTTTGGGAATGGTATGGGACTGGAATAGAAGTACTTCATATATACCATTACAGTGAAGGGGGCGTGACCATAGGCGGGTTCCTTCACGGCCTGAGCAACATTGACATGGTTTCATGTCCAGCGTAGCATAGGCAGAGCGCTTTTTCTTTGCATGCAAATAAGGTTTATGCCGTAATATGCACATTCCGCAATGACAGCGATTTGATACGTTATGCAAGCATCGTGGGTTCACTGGCTGGCATGCTGCATCAGACGCACGTGGGAAGCGTGGCATGTGCCTGCACAACAATACATGGCCCAAGCGTTGCGCTAAGGTCCTGCATCACCATCGCGGCGGATGGCCCTCCTTGGCATAGAAAGACAACTGGCATTTCCACGCCCTCACTCGTACTAAACCCTGCAATACAGTTATACTACATGTTATTGATTGGGCTGAACTGGGACCTGGTATACGTGTCGCACCAATGAAGCCTATGAGTGATGTGTTGACCCCTGCCCAACCTCTCCCCAGCCATCCTGCACCAGCCATCTCGCCCTTCAAAAGTCATCTGCAGCCAGCACTCGGTACGCTTACAACATGCTACCATTCCACACGACTCGCCTTTCTAGCCTCCCTAAGAAGATATGAGTTTGGAGCCTGAATACCAACTCAAACATACCAACGGTTCGTCTTCGCATTGCGTCGCCTGGCGTTGCAGCTATCAGGCAAACACATGTGCATGTACTGATGAGATTGAGCAGTATCGCGCCCTCAACTATCCCACCAGGGCTCTCAGCAGAGCGTCGTTGCATCATTGGCTGCATCTGAAGGCTACTACAGTCTTGCCGACAACTCATCAAGCGAAAGTGACGACAAGTCTGCAAGGCCTCGCTTCCAGACACCGCCATCACATCGCCGAACACCAACGCAAAGTCATGAGCATTTACTGCCAGACACTGACGCGCCAATAACATCTTTAAGAGGCGTGGGCATTCCAAGGCAACAACCCCAACCAATTAACCTGCACATTCCGCCCCAATCACCCACCGTCTCTACCATTGCAGAGGAGAGACCAGGCACACAAGAAACACGGCATTCACAGATAAGGCGCGAAATGGATGCAGAGTCGAATGCTACGACTCCGGGCCAAGACACGACGCCATACATTCGCTTCGCCATCGACCAGCTCACTCGGGATGAGGAGGTCAGAGGTTCACGTGTCTACCCACAAACAGAGGGGCCAATTGATGAGGAAGACTACTCGGTTGATAGGATAGTGTCCGATGATGGCCTGGGATACATGGTACAAGAGCAGGCCACCCAACAAAGAATGTCTCGACACATTCCCTTGAAGCTTGAGAGACAGCCGATTACACGCCCGAGGACAGACAAGCGAGTGCCAACCACCACGCAGCCCCAGCCCCGAACACACCCCAGTGATCACCAACAACCCCTTTCTCCTCGGGTACCCAAAGACGTCTTTGTTATAAGCTCGCAGCCGCACGCCCCGCTCCATTTTCTGCCCGCTATCCTTCGACCGATTTGGCTAGGGTTCTTCATTGTTATCTGTCTACTTGTGCTTGCGCTTCTCATTTTCTCCGCCGTCTACTCGAACCAAAGTGGTGGTGCGGGGATCTGGGATTATGGCAGCTTCGGGGACAGCCGCTACTTCGTCCTCGAATATTTGCCAACTCTGATTGGCATGATGATTCTTCTATGGCTCATCCAGATACAGATTGCGCTACAGCGCATCATGCCATTCATCTCCATGGCCTCCGAGTCATTTCATCGACGTTCTGAAGCAGTCTTTCTTCGACTGTACCCCATGCAGTTCTTGCTACCCAACATCCAACACTTTCGAGCGGGCTATCGTCGTGTCGGAGGTTGCTACCTCATTTTTTGGTTGTTTTCTTGGACAATACCCCTTCTTGCATCTTCATTCAATGTTCGTTACGATGCCGACCGAGGTACTTGGAGATGGGTTGCCGTCCAGGGCGTCGTTTGGGCGGTCGTCTCACTTTACATTCTTCTGGTTATTGCCTTACTAATTATCATGGTGTTCCTCAACCAGAACGCCACCGGGCTGAAGTGGGATCCACGTTCACTGGCTGACATCGTTGCGCTGCTTGAGCGGTCCAACATCATGGCAAACTACAATGGCTCTGAAACCTTTGAGAAAGACGACTGGCATTTGGTGGCAAACCGCGCCGATCGCATTGGGTACTGGACTACGACGAAGCGACCAAATGACGTTTTCTATGGCATTGGAGAGGAAGGTGGGGAGATACGAAGGTTCTCGGTTGAACAAGGGCGCATTCGAGAAAAGGGGCCTGAGCGTGAATACCCAAATTCAACGCATGGCGAACACCCCGATTTCTCGATTCGCATGGACATTCGTAGTCCAAATGTGCGGTTGAGATACCTACCATGGTATCTTAAAGACACATCTGTCATTGCCTGGATAGTCATCGCCTTGGTCTTATTAGTCGCCTTCCTCGTTGTCAGCTTTGTCAACTCCAATATTCGTTTTGGATTCCTGCCTCAGGTCTTCGCACGGACAAACGCTAGTGGATTCTCAGCGTCCAACTTTTTGTACTCGTTCATCCCAGCTCTGATCGGACAAGCTCTCTTCCTCATCCTCCTGTCGCTCGACTATTCGCTCCGGGTACTACAGCCATATATTGCTCTCGCCTCAAAGGGTGGTGCTACCGCCGAGGCATCGCTTCTAGTCGACTACGCCTGCCGTCTTCCATTCTCAGTGACCATCTCGGCACTGGAAAACGGACATTATCAGACAGCAGTCCTATCACTTGTCTCATTGGCTTCTATTTCCATCCCTGTCTTAGCGGGTGGTTGCTTCTGGACACAATACTACAACAACGAACAAGTGGTTCGCGTTGCTGCCGATCTTCCCGGCTACTATGCACTCTGCTTCTTCCTCGTGTTGTACACCATCAGTTTTCTCGCTCTGATACCTGGCCGACGCCGCGCCGCGCTTCCGCATCGCAGTAACAGTCTTGCTGAGATTATCAGCTGGGTATACCAATCGCCAATCCTTGCTGATCGCGCCTTTGCCCGTCCACAAACAAAACCCGAACTTGTTGCACGGCTGATGGGGAACACATACATGGAACGAACATGGACCCGCTCCCTGTTGTCCCTTGTACGACCATCGCGCGATAATCTGAGAGGTGATTCACCTACTGATCCTGCGCTCAACGAGAAGAGCCGTGGTCGCAAAGAGCGCAAAGACAGTCATGATCCAATCTCTAAGCCAGGACTAATCAGATACGGTTTTGGTATTCATGTCGGACGAGATGGACTAGAGCATTTAGGCATTGATCGTGTACGAAGAGGCGACAGAAGTGGAAGAGAGCTGGTCATTTGGGAAGAGCAGCAGAAGAACAAGAGAAAAAGCTGGAACGAGGCGGTGTGAAAAAGGAGATGAGTTTTTTTGGGGTTCTCTTCAGGAGGCAAGGCGATTTGTTTACATTTGGAGCGTTTTCGCATACTACGGCTTTACGGTTTACGGATTAATGGGTTATGGCATGGACACGGCGCACCAGATTATGATTTCCCATCGACGTAATTACGCGGGATACTTGTACTAGTACTGGGTATATAGACGACGAGATGATGTGTAAATGCACGTAATGAGTAAGGATCTTGAATGGAACTCACCATACTCCATCGAGTAAAGTTAGCTGGATTAATTCTTTTGAGAATGACAAAATAACTCGTCTCAATAACGAAGCATTTGTACAATGTAATCAGTGGTGTATTGACAAATATTGCGTGTTTAGCGCAGAATTTTACAAGCCCCTCCTCTTCTCTTGAGTTGGAGATCCCAATTCGGCGCTCGATTTTCTGATGTTACTATTGGGGCTCTCGTGATTAGCACATCGTTACGGAGCATTGTTTTTGTTCGATTATATCTCATGGTTCGGCTTGTCTACCGGCATAAGGTACGTTATCGTGCTCTACGTATGCTAATATATACCAATGTCAAGTACAGCGAGGTTGGATATACGGTGTAGCGAGACGCTTTTATAGCTTTGAACCTTTAAACCCGGAATATCGTTCACTCGCACATAGGTAAAGCTGTGTATTGTACTGGGCTCAGAGCATTCACGCGACCTATATCTCCTTCGTTTTTCGGGTACCAGAAGCTCAGTAGGAAGGTAGACAATACGACACGCTAGCAGTCGCCGCTGATCTCCTCATCCGGTCTATCGGGTCTTTGATGGGAGGAGTTTTACTGTGTGTATTTACTACTATTCCATTTGGGATTAGCGCACTTTACGCATTGTTAGTGTATGCTTGGCCTTTTGGGCCGAACCCACACAACACAATCCGTGCGTCATTGGTACATCTTGTTCGTATGCCTATGCGCTAGGTAGCGATACATCTGAATTGGTGTGAAGAGATGAGCCGCAAAGCAACTCAATACCCAGAGAAGGAGATAGGACCCGGATCCGCTTGTGAATGTCTGGAGAATAATATTGGCCTAGATGTCTCGTACAGCAGTTAGCGAAGAGATCACGACTGTTGCTGGATACCTTCTAACATCGTCTTCTAAGCCGTATAGAACGCGATGATCGACAATCTCGATAAATATCTCCTAATGCTGCGGATCCTGCTGCAGATATTTGCAGATATTTGCAGATTTGAATAATAAATGAGTGGAGTACAGGCCTTTCCTCCAACAGACACACCAACAGCCTGTACCCGCCAACTGCTGCACGAGATATCTAGATCAATATTATCCCCCCCGGACATCCACAAGCGCGTCCAGACCGTATCTCCTTCTCTAGGTATTGAGTTGCTTTGCGGCTCATCTCTTTACACCAATTCAGATGTATCGCTACCTAGCGTACAGACATACAAACAAAATGTACCAATAGGCTCTTTTATTGGACAGCGGGACCTTGAGAAATATTCGGGTACAGCCGGTGGTATAGTGAAGTTATCAAATGGCACGATATATGCCTCAATCAACCATCGTGTTGTATGTAATGACAGCCTTGACAATTGTAAGTTGACAATCGTGAGTACAATGAGCTCATATACCATTAACTTTCGCCGACTACTTGTATCGTAGTGCTCATCAACAAGCTAGCGATCCTAGCGAACCACCATTTCCGAAGTCCAGAAACCCTACATCCGATCCCAACAGGCATCGCGCTATATATCCGTCTAACGAGGACAACAAAGCCTTTATCGAAAAGCACGAAGACCTTGAAGATTTTTGGAAGGGTGAAATCAACTACCGCAAGGCAGCGCAATATCTTGCTTCCGCACGAGTTACAGACACACCAACAGCATGTACCGATGTGCTCTTACATTGCACAGGTCACGGCCGCAACAGCAAAACAGCTTGCCTCTCAGCCAACTGGAAAAGTGGAATGTTGACCACTCAAGATATAGTAGCTAGAAGATACTCGAGCTACTAGAACCACCCTCCAAAGGCCTACAAGGATAGCTAGAGTACCCCAAGATTTCTAGCTACCTTTCCAAAAGGCCCGAAGCTGCACACCGTTATTTAGGACAAGATTATTACCGAAGCTTATTTTGCAGAAAGTCAAAATAATAGAACTCCTCCTGCATAACCCACATCCAAACATTATCCGTTATCATAGCTGCTTGATCAAATGTGGCCGTATTGTCGGCATCGTCTTAGAATGACACCCTGGGACCCTAAAGCGGCGGATTGAGGACGGTATGCATCATCTCAATACTGAGACATTCATGAACAAGATTACTTCGGCAATCAGCCATCTTCACTCACTTGGGCTAGCGCACAACGACCTCACATCTATGAATATAACGGTCGACGAATACGATGCGCCTTTTATCATTGATTTTGGTTCCTGCCAACCTTTTAGCTGCGAGCTCACCACTGCAGATACACTAGGATGGATTGGTAAATCACGATGATTTTGCTATCGGCAAACTTCGAGCATGGCTTGAAACGCAAGGATGGGTCAGCATAGGGGAATGATATTATTGGCATAGAGATGCGGCTGTATCAACAGCCAAATTGTGTCCATCCTTTCAATTCCAGCTGTTCATGTACCCAGCACATATCGACCCGTTACGGCTAGTTCATCTTGTGTGCTATTGGCTAGCCTGAAGAACTTGTCGAGTTATTCGTCGGTGCAACGTATCGCGCAGATGTCCAACAAGTTGTGGCAATATTAACAAAGTAAGGTGCACCTTTATCACTACCACAAAACCTAGTCGACGCCTAGGGCGTTCAACGGACACAGCGAGTGAGAGAGCAGAGAGATTGTGAAAGCGCAAGTAACATCCGTGTAACATTGACTAATCACTCACATCCTGAAGGGGATAGCGGGGTGGAAATCGGCCGCCGGAGATTCGTCCGTGAGGTAATAGTCTCTAGACAGTAGGGGGGAACAGAGGGCCACTTCGCCACGCGTACTCCGGATAATGGCTCCGAGGCTGATTAGAGACATGCAGTTTTCTAATTAGTCTTCACAACGAAGTACGACTATTTAGCGTACGGGATTGCTAACTAATGATAACCTCTGCGTTAGCAATTTCTCGTAGTTTTTGTACAGCAGAGGGACCAAAAAAAGTGGGCGTAGGTCCGCATAATAGAGCAACATGTGCCGCTCACAGTGCGGATCGCAGTTTGAGGATAACGCTTTTTACAACATGTACCAAGCCTTCAAGGCGCAGCTCGCCGCATTCTTTAATTAGTTAGTTTCTACCTAAAATACTAGCTCGTGTGGTAACCGCGCATAAACGGAGCACCATCCGCAGCCTCATAGCAAGCCCCAACCCCTATCGAGGCTGATGGATTCTATGGCTTACATAAACGCGCTGTAGGGGTCGCGACAGTGGCAAAGCTTGGTGGTTGCTCTGTAGTGTACAGGCAAGCATTCGTGATGAAATGGTACTTTTTGTAAAATTAGACGGTGAGGTTCCTATATAATTTTTTTTTGTATAGGTAGTGTTATAGGAGATCTAGAGTAGCTATAGATAAACTTTAGAGGTGGTAATAGTAGATTTAAAAACGCGTGTAATTATCATAGAGTTTCGGCGTTAAAGTACCATGGTTTGTTCCGTCACAGCGGTTGTTCCGTTGCGGGTAGGGGTACGTTAGGTAAAAAGGTCTTTCCATGAGGCCGTCCTCGCGTCTCTCCTAGGGTATTTTTGATGTCATCTGTAGTCGCGCCAGGTACTCGGCGATTCTCTATGGTTACAGGATCCTCGAGCACTTGTAGGAGATGCTTCTGAGCGACGTTTTTCGTGATTCTGCTCTACTTAGTTTGCTGCTTCCGCGGTCCTGCTGCACTCTTATCTACTCCAGGAGCTCTATCTGGGGTCCGGTTACGCGGAGTTGAACGGCCTTCTCCGTTGAAAAGCTTATTGAGCATCTCCGCCGCTGAGGCTCGTCTGTTAGGATCGGCGATCGCCATGTCTCGAATAGCGAGGTAGATAGCCTCATTCGCAGCCTCCTGCACCGCCCTGATCTTCAGCTCGTTCGTGTTCAACAGCTTCCCCCGGAACTCACCCACGTTCATTGCGTAAGCCGGAGTGACAAAGAGGGACCAAACATCTACCTTTGGTGTTGCGAAACTCCTGGGTTGCACAGCACCTCGGGTGCCATAAAGATCGGAGATCCAACACACGTCTGGGCTTCAGTAATGAAATTACAAAGGCCAAAGTCCGTGAGTTGAAAAGTGTAGCTGCCGGTTGGTAGAGACGCGTAGAGAATATTTGCAGGCTTGACATCCCTATGAACAATGCCCTTGAATACAAGATAATCGAGCGCTTGGAGCATGTGATGAAGAAGATATGTCGCCGAATCTCCGTCTCTTATAAAGAGGTCTTACCTGATCAGGTCCTGAATGTTGCCTTTTTTGAGTTCCGTAAAGATTTCAAGGTGCTCTCCTCCCAGACCTTGCGCTAATATAAATTCTACGATATTTGGCTGTTGGCATTTTAGCTGATGCTCAACAAACGAACTTGGACTTTCTGTCGTAACTCACGTGAGACATGTTAGCGAGAGTCTCTACTTCCCGCTTCAACATTGTGTACTGATGCGACTGGACGCTGTGCTCGGGCCATGCCACCAGCTTGAGCGCAAAAGATTCGCCAGAATTAACATCTACCGCTTTCCAGACCTCCCCATATGAGCCCTTTCCAAGAGGGTGAGGCTGTAGACGGACAGGACATGATTTTGCACTTCACCGTCAACAAGAGTGGGCAGTCTTCTTTTAGCCTAGCGGGGTCAGATACGTTGGAAACGAAGAGCAAACGGGAAGATAAACGGCAGACAAATGCCCTTAGTAAGAATACGACTCTTAGACTGCCGTTAGCCGGGTCGCTAGGCAATGCTGGGCGATGAAGTCCTTCAGTCGAGGCACAGCTATCAGTTACATCTAGCGTGCCCCGGAGAAGTGAGCGGATAGCCGCGCAGATGCGAAAAGCTGAAGCAGGATCTGAGCGAGGTTCCAAGACGAACACCGTAGCTGAGCGCAAGCGCAACACGGCAGCATCGTCCATCGGCGTCTCCAAAGGGCGATCATGGTCAACACTACGCGCCACAGCTATCGCAGCAGAAAGTAATCGGATAAAGAAACGGCAATTCAGTTCGAAAAGCAGGACACAAGCGAGACGGCGGTTGGGATTATAGTTAGTTTAGCCTAGATGCGTTTCCGTCATTGAATAAGTTAGTATCTGCTAATATATACATATGTTGATATAACTTTGCCCCTGCTCTAGTTTTTATTATGTTCTCAACTGCTCAGCAAGTCTCCCCTCGATCTCGTCCGGCACGGAAACGGTCGAAACTGAAGCGGAAGCAGCGCATTCAATAGCTCTTCTTATCTCCACTCCCCTATATTCTCTAATTAGTGACCACTCTTTACCAAACGCGCAATAGCTCATGACGCGCCCAACGCGATTGAAAAGTCAACGCGTTCCGACGCGGATAACAAGAGGTTTTCCCACTATGAACCGAGGAAAGACAGTTGACTACAATAGCAGACTCCCAGAGTTTGTCGGATACTCTAGTTATTGGACAGACATTCGCTTCAATCGATGAAGTCAAAGAGTCGGTTTTTCATGTCATGGTAACCCGATGGCTTTCATTCAAAGTAGCCTCTAGCGACTGGACAAGATTTCACGCCAGTTGTCGTTCGATTGAGGAAACTGTTTGCAAATTCTTCCTCCGGATCGCTTATATAAGTCGATCCGATCAATTTGAGCTTCGGAAATTGACCCACGAGAACGCTACCGGGCTCGGGATATTGGGGCTGCTAGGCAAGCGGTAAACGGGAACAGAAACAACGGACACGGTCAACCTCATGTAATACAGGCGCCAATTATATACTAGCAGCTACGGCTAGAGGTGGATGAACAGCAAAGTGGCAGCTCTCAAGCAGATCTAGCCGCTTCACAAGTCACTTGCATTGATTCCACGGTTACAAACAATACCTTTACATTCGAGAGATCTAGTTTTGTTCCAAATATCACCATGTCACATCAAGTCAACTAGGTGGAAACAAAAGACATATGGCAAGTAGAGATGAAGAGGAGAGTAATGTCCAAAGCGAAGAGCCTCCAGCCCTATCAACACGATCAACGAAAAGAGCAGGAACAGACCAATTGTGAGACTTTGGATAGAGATTTAGAACTATCATATAAAAACAATTGCTGCTTTGTCTACTGCCCGAGAGGGTCCGGGAATGCGCGAAGCCCACTAATAAAACAGTGGCATTTGGGTCCGAAACAGTGGTATTTGGGTCATTTTTTGAGCCGAGGTCACATGAATGGTAGTGTAATGGAAATAGTGGTAGATGGGGAATTATTACGCCTAGCGGTGGTATGTCGGTCATTTGCCGTTAGCAGGTCTGGTCAGGGTCTTGGAATGGGACCCACTGCGGGAACTAAAATAGAGCCCTTGGCTAGTCAGGCACAACCAACGGTCGGCATAGAACGGTTTCGGGAACGAGGGGCAACGTTAATAGATTTGTATGGCACTGCAATTAGACTATTCCCAATGACCTCAAGCTCACCGCGATAAGAGGGCGAACACATGCAATAAGGCCCAGAGGTAGCTTTTGAGTCTACCAAGCACGAATTCTTAGAGAAGCTGAGTGCCCACGTCAAGAAGTTGTTGTATCTCCCCGCGGAGATTACGTAACGGATGAAAGAGGTTGAGGCACGGCTGGCCCGTAATCGAGCTGATGCTACCAGCCCGAAACGATTTCGAAGGATACCTGAAATTCTTTGCGTGTGCAATGGGCAACACATCTCCATAAACTGGACTGCGACAAAAACTTTGCTTGCGAAAAACATGAGAAGTGCCGGGTCGCAACGACTTGTTTACTCACTCTTGTATTCAATTCTTTTCTATGCTGCAGAGAGATTCTAATTTAAAATCGCCTAGATGGAGAGCTTAACGAGAATAGGACGCGAATAATAGGGGAATCCAAGACCATATGAGTTCACAAAAGAGCCAAAGTTTGGCAAATATTTTACGATGCAATGTGGCTTCGTTCCTCAAGACTTTCTGGGCAGCCCGTGAGAGCCGCGGGGAATGCGCTTTCCTGTTTCTCACACTGTTGTCTATTTGGCTGCAGGCTTACTAGCTATAGGACTAGCTTGGCCTGCTAATGAGAATGTTTTTATTACGCCTAAAACTAAAATAGCACTTGACGCTAGCTAGGATACTATTTCGCTTCGATTGGAAGTACTGATTAGCTTTGCCACGCTGTTTGAATTAGTCTTGGGAGGCATCTATAGGACTAATGACAACTTTTAAATATACTTGTAAGTTATGTATACATAATATTATTAGTCTATGGCTGCTGGTGGTAAAGGGAGGTCAATAGTGAAGCGGTGTTGGAGCTGTCTTGTAATGGTCTGAAGAGCGGCACCCCATAAAGGATGTGACAGCGCTGTAAGAGCTTTTTTTTATAGTTATTTGATAGCTAAAGAGACTGAATGTAGTAGAATTATAAACCCGCCTAGCATTAAGCAAATTCGGATATTTCTAAGAAGTGCGGATTGTTGTAAGGGCGAAACACTTGTGATCTCGCTCGCTACGAGGTGACTCGCGACACAGGGATAGACGTTACTGTCATAACTTAAAACAATTATTGTGTTGTAAGGGTATCTAACAGTTAAAGCTCGAGCGCTGACCGGAACCAAAACACTGTATAATGTGCAACAACACGACTACGGAACCGGTCACCTCCCATCGCAAAGTCCCTTGCTTTTCTTGCTCTCTTCAACAATATTCACCGAGTCACATGTGACGTCCCTGAATCTCTCCGAATCTCTCTAGACGACCGTAACAATACATTTGTAGGCGACCTCAGCGGCGGATTGAGCTCGATGACCTGTTGCAATTCTCGATACTTGTTGATGAACTCGGTAAGAACGTTCGTGTTCGAGAATGTTAGACGGAGTTTGGTGAATGAGCCGTCGCTGGGTTTGTGCGAAGGGGAGCTGCCTTCGTCTACAGCGGTCATGGTTGGCGTGTGCAGCTGGGAGCCGTGGGATTTGTGCAAAACAACGATCTCGGCGTGCTGGGAGCCAAACGTTGCATTCTTGGAGGTGTTGACTGGTGCGATGTGTCAGTTGAGTGCTTTCGGGTGGCGAGGGGTGAGTAGTGAATTACCTGCTCCGCTTCTCCAAAGGTAGTTGGGTTCAGACTTGCGGTGGCGGAAGGTGATGCGTGCTTCTTGCTCGGCGCTGATGCGCATCTCAGGACACCGTTTCCACAAAATAACGTCTGAGATGCCATAGCCGGTGTCAGAAAACATGCTGACCTTAGTCAACTTGACATCCGGCGCAAAAAAGCATATTGTCCAGCCAGTGAGGTACTCAAGCGTTTGTTTTACACCTATCTGGTCAGCTCTGCTGGTCAGAGGCCTTTTCTGCGATAGATGCTTACCTTCTGGTAATGAAGACGAGCTGGTTGAACCAAATGGGAATCTCATCGAGTAAGCACCGAACACTAGTTCGCTCGCTTTGTACCGCGCTGTCTTGGACTCGTCAATCCATGGTTCATTGACAATATCTGAAATGTAGTGTGGAGTTGATACTTGATCGAAACGAATGGCCATAACGCGCTGAGCCCCCTCATACTCTGGCGCAATGCTAATGTCCAGATCGAGGCTGGGCCAATGTATGAACACCTGAGATGTACTCGAAGAGGACGAGCTATGGGTAGCCAGACAAGCTAAACGATAGGCGATCGCGTCTTGGTCTTGTACATCAACGGTCCGTAATGTCTGTTGACCGACGATCTCAACATTTCGCCATTCCTTGACACCATCTGCATCGTTATAAACGGCACAGAGATCGTCTAGAAACGCCGCAGCTACTTCATCATCCGCGAAGAATAGGATAATCTTGTTGTTGGGATTATCGGAGTCATATATGCAGTCGCAGCTTTGTTTATTGTTTCCAATAGACCGAACGTTCCATTGGTTGCAGTCGGACCAGCGTAATGCCAAACTGTCGTCTTTCAAAACGAAAGAGATATCCGTCAATGGTAACCAGAATGAGCTGCAGAGCTGTCTACCGGAAGATTCATGTCTGTGACTTACGACCAGTCGACGTGTTTTGAGCCAGATCCTATGTTTTCCGCTGCTTGGTCGCGAGTATGATTCGTAGACATACAGCGTATTTTGGTGAAGGCCACAGTGTTCATTCGTCTCGATTGTTGGTTGCTTAGCTTCGACGGATAGGACAACGTCGGAGATACATAGTATAAGTCGCTCTCGTACTCGGGAAATATTTGTACGGGGGACACAATTGCATTTCAGGAACGAGTTTACAGGAGTTGGCTTTGGGGATAGTACGGATCCACTCGACCACTTCACGAGTTGCTGAGATCTTGTAGACGATCCACCAAAACTCGTCTGATAACCAGTTGTTGTTGACCTACGATCCAGCGACAGGCTTAGTGATGACTCCGGATCTTCAATCATGACGTGCCCATTGCCCTGGTACGTGGCTGCCTGCACAACTGGAGGCAATGTAGTCTCGCGGTCGCCTAGTTTTACAGCAGGATCATTGTTGGCGCAAGATACCAAGGGGGTCAAGAGGGATGGCTGTCGTCGGGTTGCATCCAGCTCGATATGGACGAAATTACCGTCGGGTCCCATGCTGGACATGGGGTCTGTCATGCAGCGATCCTGTGTTGCTGCTTTTGCTAAGGTGCCGTGACTCCTTTGACAGCATGGGCCTATGTACGGCCATTCCAGACCAGAGCTTTGTGTCCTAAACCGTTGAAGAACTTGTTTGGCTTCAGGTCGCTCCTTTTGATCCTCTAACATCTGAACGCAGTGAGCAGCTGTGATGTTGTGAGAAATTGCGGTTCCTCACCATTTGCTGAATAATTACTAGAAGGAAGTCATGCGGAGCATCCTCCAGTATGAGCTCAGATAACCATTTGTGCAGTCTATCGAGACATCCCTCCTTGTACACTCCGAGCAGGTCGCCATCGATGCACCTTAGCAATTCGTTCAGTGATCTACCGGCTAGAATAGTGAACATGTCGCAGAACACGCGTCCCATCGACCACACGTCTGAAGCATTGTTTCGGTGCTCATTGTGCCACACTTCAGGAGAGCAATAGCCACGTGTAAGATAGGAAGGTCCTTCCGTAGTAGGGTCGTTTCCGGTCCAGTCGTTCGAGATGCCGAAATCACACAGGTAAACAGTTCCACTGCTCAGTAGGATATTGCTCGGCTTGATGTCTTTGTGGCGTATGCACTCCTCGTGTAGGTATGTCAGAGCAGATGCTAAACATCCAAACCATTGGCGTAGCTCGATGGAATCTGTAGTAAGAAGTGGTATGGAGGCGTTTTCTAGCATGTCCTTGAGAGAACCATCTGCTATGGGGGCAAGAACAAGTGCGAAATGCTCCATATCCGTATAGCTTGCCACGAGTCGGACGGTATGAGGGTGACTGATCTTTCGCAGTATCTGAAGCTCTTGCACAAATAACCGTATACGCTCCTTCTGCTGCTTCCAGTTGCCGCGCGTCGTGCGTTTACAAGCGTAGAATCTTCCCTTTCCTGCCGTATCCCAGGCAGTGTGCTGCACCCTCAAGACTGTAGCGGTCGCACCCTGGCCAAGGGGCCCTTGATCTTTAAAGGAAAGCTGCCCGTCCTCTAGATGGTGGTGCAGATGCGCAGTGCTATGTAACTTCGATTTGCTCATGTACTCAGGGTTGGACAGTATGTAACGCTGAGTCATTTGAAAGTCGTCCCAGTCCATCGTGACACCCAGCTTGATGAAGGTATCCTTGTTAAGTGGCAGGCAGACGTCGCTGACACCTGCACTCAAGAACTGCTGTTGTACACTCTCATCGTACTGCAGCATACGCAACAACGTGAACAGCCGAGGGCTCTCGCGCCATGGCTTAAAGAACTCGTGCTTGTCGAGGTAATGATTTATTTGGAAGATGATAGCCTCGTTCACAAATGGCGGGTTAAGTGGTAGACGTGGTATCAGGTGGTTGATAGACTCTTCGGCCACTCTGCGTGCAGACCCCATAGTGTCGTTAATTCTATCGTTGCAAGCATCTCCATGAAAAGGCGAGAACGATCCAGGGTGAATACTGAGAAACCCATCTGGGGGAGGGGACAGGCTGAAAGAGAAGAACGACAGCCACGTGGCCTCTGATGGCGCCTGCCGCTTACCGCTCGCCGCTTACTTTCCTGCCCTTGCATCGACTCCGCCTCGCACTTTCCATTTCCACCAGGCACCACAACATTACATATTTACAGCTATCCGAGTGCTTCGACGCACGTTGCATGATCGACCACTCGATTCCGTAATAACCTAGTGTCATATCGTCCGAAAACTTGGATACCGATGGCTGAGCCCCTGGCTATACAAGCCACTGGGACCTTCTACCAGGCCAAGCACGTTTCAGCCGCCACACAAACTTTCTGTGTAACTTGAAGAACGAATCTGTATCGTTGACATATTGCTAGACTCATACACTGACGTCAGATTCACTTGTTGCCAAGTGTCAGCTACTCTCACCGGTGTTCGCTTCGAGAGGGATAATGCAGCAAAGCCTCATTGCCTTATGGCTCTCAAGGAGGCGGAGCATACACCTTCCAGACTGTTAGAAGATATGAGCACCTAGTAATTCTTCTCTCTGGAATACCTACTATTTGACTACTACGCCTACTCTCGGGAGCTCTTCAGGTACGTGTCAACACAATGAACGACAACAGAGAATTTCCTGCTGTGGCACCCGTACGGGGTCAGACAGACCGGCGACTGGTCAATCCGTTCACGACTTGGTCTCACGATCAACTATTGGATCATGCAGAAGCTTTCATCCATAGGTCAGGCTTGTCTGACTATAGAGTGCACTTTCGGAAGGGCGCGTCTCTCGCACAGTCGACCATATTATTTGACAATTGGCCATCTGGATACAGCGGTATGGTATTGAGTGACGAGGAATATAAAGCGCTCCAGAAGGAGCTCAGTGACAACCCATGGGACCGATTTAAGCAGCCAAAGAAACTTTACTTCCTCGTAGCCTGCTGCTCCCTTGGTGCTGCTGTACAAGGATGGTACGTGAAGTGAACGTGTAACCTCGTTTATTACTAACACGACTAGGGACCAAACCGCAGTCAATGGGGCTCAGATCTACTTTCAAAGCGCCCTTGGTATCGATGGCGTGGGCTTACTTGGCCTCGTTAACGGCGCACCGTACCTTTGTTGCGCGCTAGCTTGTTCCCTCAATTACCCGTTGAACAAACACCTTAACCGTCGTGGTGTAATCTTCGCAACATGTCTCATAAGCTCCATTACATGCTTGCTGCAAGCCTTCTCGCGAACGTGGTGGCATTTGTTCCTCGCCAGGTTTGCATTGGGATTTGGAATCGGACCAAAGAGCGCTACGATACCGATCTACGCAGCTGAATCTGCTCCGGAAAACATTCGAGGTGCACTGGTTATGATGTGGCAGATGTGGACTGCTTTCGGTATTATGTGTGGCTACTTGTCCGGTGTAGCATTCGCAAAGGTGGCAGGCGACTTGAAGTGGCGACTTATGCTCGGCAGCCCGGTATGTTTGAAGCCCTCCTAAGATATTATCTATGCTGACAGAGTATAGATGGCCTTACCGCTTCTAGTTGTTCTATACATATACGCCCTGCCGGAGTCTCCGCGAGTACTACTCAACAAAGCTCGGAAGGATGGACCGGGAGCTCATGATCTGTACGAAAAGGCCTTCCTCGCACTACGAAGTCTTCGGAATTCCAAAGTCCAAGCAGCACGAGACCTTTTCCTTATGGACCATCTACTGGAAGAAGAATCAAGGATCATGCACGATCAAAGGCGTTTCAGGGAGCTTTTCACTGTTGGCCGGTGTCGCCGCGCCCTGACGGCTTCAGTCATCTGCATGTTCCTACAGCAGATGTGCGGTGTTAATGTCACTGTCTACTATTCGTCGAAAATCATGAAGGAAAACGCACATTGGCCGGCAGAGAGTGCGCTTCTGCTATCTGCGGGCTTCGGCATTATCAACTTCCTCTTTGCCTTTCCGGCTGTCTATACAATCGATACCTTTGGACGTCGCAATTTGCTCCTTTTCACCTTCCCGTTCATGGCCTTGTTCCAATTCATCATGGTCGTGGCTGTTGCTCTGCCGGACGGTACTTCTCGGCGCGTTCTCGCCATTGTGGGAATGTATCTTTTTGGCATTGCCTACTCTCCAGGCGAAGGACCGATACCGTTCGTTTACAGTGCCGAATCGATGCCTCTATATAACCGCGACTACGGTATGGGTATCGTGACAGCCATAAACTGGCTGTTCAACTTCATTGTATCCTTCACCTGGCCAAGCATGAGCAGTAGTGAGAAGGGTATGGGGCCTTCAGGAGCTTTCGCGTGGTACGGGGGATGGTGCCTTATAGGATGGTGCCTGATTCTGTTGTTCGTTCCAGAAACAAAGGACTTGACGTTGGAGGAGCTGGACCAGGTCTTCGAGAAGCCTACACGTGAGTACATGGAGCATGGGATGGCACAACTCAGATGGTTTATTGGGTACCACATCTTGAGGAAGAGATGGATGGCGAAGGAAAGACCAGTATTTCTGCGCCCAGTCCAGCCAAGAAGGCGACATGACCCAAGAGGCGATTTCGATGATTCATCCCACGGGATGATACAGCGACCAGTGCATCCAAGCTCTTGAATAGCGATAAACAATTAAGTGAAATCTACTCTCACACAAAGCTTTTCCCGGACTTGATCTTGAGTTACGCAGGGGTGTAACGTGAGCAATGAGTAAGCAGTTTGAGTTGTAGCTGAGCAAGCCTGAGCTCGCCGTGAGTCAACGCGAGCTAGCGTGATTGTACCTAATTTGTGCCTGAGTAGCATGGAGAGGGCCTGAATTTAAGCCCCCATCAGTTCGTAGGGATGTGTGAGATGTATGAGACTGACTGGTCCCATTTTCGGGACACAGTCTTCCGTAGCTTAGCTCTTTCACCCTTATGCTGGCAATACTTTCCTTTTATCAATAATCCTTAGGACGGCTTAAATAATTAGATACACGTATTTACCTACTAGTAATAATCTTTGTAAGTTTTGCGCACGAATTTAGTATAGACTAAACTTAAAAGTAGAGTTAGAAGGGTTCTAAATATCTAATTTTATTTATATCTTAAGTTATAAAAAGACTCTATATTAATAGACTATTAGCTTACTAAAAGATTCTCTAAAGCCCTTTAATAGTAGTAGTAGTAGTAGCTTATAACTTTATAGTTACCCTTTTCTATAAATACTATTACAAGGTAGATAAGGTAGAATAGGTTAATAGATAACTATAAGAGGATTAAGAAGGGCTATTGTTAGATTTGCAGTACTTTTAGATAACCGTAATCTAGATAGTTAGAGGTTAGGAAGATTATACTTTTTAAAAGGTGTTAAGGACGCAGCTCTACTCCACTACGCCAAACAACCCAAAAAGGTACGAATAATCAATAACATTGATTATTGGAGTAGAACAGTATATATCGTACGGGCTCGTGCCCTGCAACTAGCTCAAAGCCTTGCAGTTGACTCGCAGCCTTACAAAAGGTATAAATCTCCTATCCTCTAACCTATCTAGGTTATAGTTATCTAAAAGTACTACAAATCTGATAATTAAGAGTCTTACTACCTTAATTAACCTAAGTAAAGTAAAACTAATACGAGCTATGTGATAGGGATCTTCGGGATCGCTGGAATCTCTAGGATCGTGGGATCTCTGAGATCTTTGGTACTCCAAGATCTCTAGTACTCTAGATGTACTATTGTCTATAGTACTAGTCTAGAGCAGGGCTGATACGCTATGCCAGCGCATAAAAGGCTCCGTACTTACGGGCAGAGTCTAGCAAGTATTATTCTTGATCCTACATTAGTTAATACTATCGTTATCCCTTTACTATCTCCTGTGGCCTACGGCAAGCACTATTGTCTTCTAGCTACCTCCTAACATTCCCCTCCTTAGTCCTCCTTAACGGAGACATGTTTAGAATATACACTAATATAATAACCAGCTTCCTTCCTCCTACATATGCTACTACTACTGTAATGTTTGCTAAGTCTACCTGTACCTGCGTAGCCTTTACGTCCCTTAACGCCTAGATGCACGTTCTAACTAGGTACGGACCTTGCTGCCTCCTCAATAATACAAATCTCGTCTAGCGCGGATTTGTACCGTGCAATACTACCTCGTTGTCTGTAAGAAAGTACCTAGGCTCCTGGCCTAGGATAAAGTAAAAGTTGGTAAGTGCCGCGTCATTGTAGAGCGCATACTGCGCTTCTCTACCTCTCTTTATATTTGCCTGTAGGATCTAGAGTTCTCTATTTATAGCGCTGGCGCATGAGGATCCTATCTATCTCTTTCCTGTACTCTAGGCATTCTCGATGCGAGGCCTAGTGCGGACCTTAATAGTTGATATAGCGCAGATTAACTGTATCGCAGCGTAAGTAGCCCTCCTGCCCGCACATGTCGCACGTCTCTAGCTGTAAGTAGTCTCTTGCTCTGTGCCTAAACCGTTTATAGTTAAAACAAGCTACTAGCGTGCGTCGCTCTTTAAAGGCAATATCATGATCCCGCCTCTACTAAACGTTACGCTGTCCGACTAAAATAGTTTCTCTACATCTTCTTTTGTTGCTACCTTGATTAATATTAATGCGTGTTATCTGCTAGGCCTTAGTCGTCCGAGCTATCGCATCGTACACACCTCGACTCTATTCTCTATCCTACTCTATAGCTAATCTACTTACTTTACCTGTATCTACGTCTATCGCTAGGGCGACCTCGATCTAGTCTACTTTGACTGCGTGCTACTTAGGCCCAACTAATCTCGCTCTAGGGAGCTGCGGTTCGAGGTACTCCACCGTCGTCTGCTAGAATGTAGCTTCCTTGTCCTTGTCTACCGAAAACTTAATCACGCTGGTGTTGTCGTTCGCTCGCTATACCTAGAACGCCTTAATCGCAGCTCCGGCCAATCTCTCGACTCCGTCTATCCCCTACTAGATAGCCTTTCTAGCTTCTTCTTTGTTTGCTACCTTCTCTGCTACCCCCTTACTAGCTTGGCTGATGTTAATCACTAGCTACTAGGTATTCTTGCTATTCGTGCTTTTGGAGCTCGTCGTGCGCAAAAGAGTCGTCCTTGATCCTGCCGGGCTACTATTGGCCGCGACCGTCGCCCATGTCTGAGTAGATAGTAGAGATATGAAGAGGGTGTCGAGTTGCGCTCGGAGTGATGCAATTGTCTCTTGAAGCTCAGCGTTCTGGTCCTTGAGATATTGCTGTTCTGCTTTGATTGTTGTGAGGTCGCTCCTTATGTCCTTAATGATGCTGCTCTGTTGCGTGATTGTCTCATTCAGGCTCGCAATGAGCTCTACCAGCTGCTCCAACTTGTTGCTGCCTCTTGCTTGCTCAGGCGGGATGGGCAGTCTTCCGGTGGGGTCCAATCGCAGTTCATCGTGTCTCGGCTGCACTGCGATGGTGTCTTCGTCGTTATGTGACAGCTGCGATTCTGCCGTCCCATTTCTCGTCTGTATTGTTTGTAGCGTAGCTGTCCGAGTTCGTAAAGATTGCTGGGCTTCTAGGATTTTCACGCTCGGCTTCCTAGTGCGTCTTCTGGCTGGCGTCGGGTGGTATTGACGGGTCGTCGTCGGACGTTGACGGCGCCATCGGGGCTCCGGCGCGACGTTCGGTAGTCCGCACGGGCCGCCTTACAGCGGAAACTAGCTAAGCGAACGAGTAAAAGAATGTCCGAGATGGTATCCTACTCTTTCAACAATCCAAAAGGCAGTTTCCCTTCAATTTGAGCCCACAACCCTCCCGAAGCCTCGACAAGGTCATGGCCAGTGCGGGTCGGCCGTCCTCCCTGCTAGCGTGATCAGGGCGTTCGCCTCAAGTTGCTCTATTCTGTTAGAGGCTGGTCACATGATTAATGACTAGGAACTATATAATCTGACCGGCTCTCAAGTCGGACTTCAATCAATCAATCACTCTCTCCTACAATCATAACAACGTATTCAACATGGTGATAATTTTGCAAATGATAGGCTTTTGCGTTAACGACAACAATGAAGGTTAACCTGAAAGGGTACTGTAAGCGGAGTGGCTGGGTTTTGCTTGGCGAAGACCCAAAATTTTCCTCTTCCTACTTAGCTCTCCAAACCGGTGTTTAGCCCGATTCAATAGTCAGCATTCCAAGCTAGCAATATGGTCAGTGGCCCTATATCCGCTTTCAACATAGCCTTAGAACGTTTTAAAACGAGTCTGTCAGTGGAGGAGAGGAAATATGGATATCTAGACGAATCTGATATCCGGAAGGAATTCCATAACATCCAACTTCAATTTTGTACACGGAAGAGGATGAGAACCTGGAGGCGCTGCAAGTTGGCTGGAGTGGCTAGTACGAGAGTCAACGTTCTTGAGTTCTTGCTCGACACCTATGCTGAACTCGACGGGACCATCTTTACCCTTGGACGATACGACCAACTCTTCAACAAAAACCCTATCGTGATGGAAATACTCGAAGTGTGCTGGGCGGCTATCCTTGATTTCCGCCTTGAGGCGTTTAAGTTCCTTGAAAAACCAGGTTGGGCACCCTTAGAAACCCTAATACCACAAGCTAAATGGTGAGCACTAATCGGTTTGTACACAGCCTGGAAGACAGTTTTCATGCCTGCCAGTATGGTATTGAATCAAAAGTTCAAACCAATTCTCGACAGCCTCAAGCGTAACACGGCGTTGCTATCAAATGAGATGTTGATAGTAGCCGTTGGAGAGATTCAAATCTCCCGCGAGCTCACCGCGGAGTTTCCCACAAAGCATTCAACCTCCGCCAAGGCTAGCACAATTACAACCCCGGTAAATGTAACGATCCAAAAAGGAGAGGATCGCTTCATTAAGGGCGACAGACAGTTGTTACATAAGCATATCAAAAACTTGGCACGGGACCGCATCACCGTAGATGAGTTCTTTAAAGTTGTTAACACGGGTAACCTACCGCAAGAGGAGGAACAGCTGCCATCGTATGAGCTAGGCGAGGTTGCAGAGTCACCGCCAGCCCCTGGGTCCGGAAATAACAGCGAAGGAAAGAGCGTTAGCGACGAAGGAAACGGGGACAATGAAGGCAAGGCTTCCATTAAAGATGGACCTCCAGATAACGCTTCTCCGCAAGAAACCGAAAGGGAAGACGAGGGTTCACTTCTTGAGCATAGACCATCACCCGCCTCAGAACAATCCAGAAAGAAAGGCGACTCTAGATCAGATTCAATCAAACTTGGTCCTGTAAAGGTAGAGCAGGTTGGAGTTACCATCGAAGTGAGCGTGCCGGAGCTTCCACTACCACCTCCTTCACGCAGCGCAACAGCAGAAGAGAACCGCGCTCTCGCGCCAAAGCATAATCTCACCGATACTCCCGATCAAATTCCCTCTAACGCAATAAAATCACGCCAGGAGTTTATTGATGATTCTGCTCTCGCTTTCGCGACCCAGGTGGGGTCGACGTCGCTTACCCTCGAAGAAAAGGCCAGAATATCGATAAAAACTTCCGGAAACATAGATAGTCGCTCTTGGTGGAACATACGGTTGCCTGGAAACAAAGGAAGGCCACATATCATCTATGAAGGGAGGCTAGGTAGAGGTTCCGTTGGTGAAGTTAACAAGGTGTGGATTGATGGCAGTCCCCATAGTTTGGCACAAAAAAAATTCGACATATCTCGCAATCAGAGGCAAGCATCCTGGCAGCTGAAACAAATTGAAAATGAGATATTAGCTATGAGAAAACTCGTCCACCCGCATATTGTCAAGATCATCGGCTCAATTGAGGAGTCAATTGGAACCCGCAACCATTCTTATCGACTTTTCATGTACCCAGCAGGCGATAACGACATGAATACATTTCTCGAAGTGCAATGCAAGTGCATTCAGAAGGATCGGGAAAACCAAGAGGCCCAAACGTACCGCAAATGGCTCTATCAGTGGTTTTCCTGCCTAGCATCTGCTCTTTCATATATGCACTCTCAGCGTATTTACCATGAAGATATTAAGCCAAGCAATATTATTCACCGAGGCGAGCACATTTATTTCACAGACTTCGGCTCTTCAAGGAGGCTTAAGGAAGGCCAAGGCATATCGACAACCAGTCCAGCTCTTGCGACGCGGCTTTTTGCCGCGCCGGAGGCTTTATCTATCTTTGATATTGATGGGAATGTGCAAACACATGGTTCACAGACCGATATATTCAGCCTAGGCTTAGTGTTTGTGGAGATGCTTTCTGTCATTCTTGGACTGGATGTCGACGGGTTACATATATACGTTGACGGACACAATAGCTTCCAAAGTGATAACTGGAATGGCAGGAAGCAATACTACCGCGTGATTGACCAATTCGTCGGTTGGTTCAAAGCTCAAGACGTCAATTCTTGTTACGAAAAGTGCATCGAACCAATGCTGAGACTGGAGCGAAAGCAACGGCCAAGCGCATTAGAGGTGGGGCAGAGCATTCAGGATTTCTATGCCCATGCCAGTCTTGGAATCAATCATTGCCTGTGCAGGTATACAGAACTAGTAGACATATGAGATACTAGTGCTGGCATTACTTAGTTTGCTTTAGTAGGCCTAGCACTTGTCTCGGCGATTATCTTGTGATCAATATATGCGAAAATGGATGCTTAAAGAATAACGGATAGAACCTCAATTACAGTCGAAAATCAATAGTGCGGTTTTGGTAGTGTACTAATTGTGTAAGGGGGTAGCGATAATGCCAAAGATGGATATAGCAATACCCTATCGGTAAATTAATCTACAGACGCTCGAGGGACATACCGGTTCGGTCTACTCGGTGGCCTTCTCCCACAACTCGGCCCGGCTCGCGTTGGTGTCGGACAACAAGACGGTCAAGATTAGGGACGCGAGCAGTGGCGGGTGCTTTCATACGCTCAGCATTAGCAAGGCACTCTACGGCATCTCATTTGACTCATATCTTCACCCTGAAATTAGCACCACCGATATTAGTACTCTGTCAGGTTCAATTACACTTCAGACCATTTCGGAACCTCAAAATCCTCAGCATTGAGGTCTAGCTTTCAGCTCAAATAAGTGTATGAATAACATATAACTCAGAGAACCTGTTGTGGCCGTTCTCAGAGTAACAGCTGTTATGCTCGGCGGTGTTAGGGAATACAATCGGCATTGGGGACGGAACTAGAAGGGTACAGATATAAAGGGTTAAGCTTAAAGCATCCTACAGTAAGGCCCTAGAAATTTTATGTGGAGATAACTCACTATCCTATTTTTATCGTCTCTATTCTATAGAGGCGACTAGGGATCAGCGTAAATACGTATAAGTAAGTTACTAATTCGCCAAAGCGAACTTTCGAGCATCCTCTACATCAAGTAACAAGATGGCTACTAACGTAGTTTACAAGCGAGCGCCGGGTCTCACCAACTTTGCGCACCTCTTCAAGCGTACAACTCAGCAACGCAGTAGAGTAGAGAGTATATATTTATGTAATAAATCAAGTAGTAGCTTCTCCATCTTTCTTACATGTACGTGAGTTGTGCCTAGTCTCTCTGCGCCTCTTACAGCGTGTGCGAGCCTGGCGGCTCGAGCCTGAACGCCGCCTACTCTCGCGCTGTTCACGATCAATCTGATGATTAGTCTCTAGTTAAGCAATTATATCCTCTTCTTGTTCCTTTGTTAAGGTCCCATGCTTCTAAATCTGCTTCTTCTTCTGCGATTTACGCTTGCTGGCTGCCTTAATAGCTTGTTTAAGGCTAGCAACCCGGTCGCTTGATAGATCGTGCCTAAGCGCTTGAACTATAGCCCCCTTCTCAAGCCGGTCAATTGCCCCATTAATCGAAGCTAGCGACGAGCTCTTAGTCCGACGTATGCGGTTACGTACATTACTCGGTGTGCAAGCTACCTAGGGAGCCTCTGATAGAGTTAGAATAGCTGGAGTAGACGTACGAAGCTCTTGTACGCTGCACCAGCTCGAACCAGCTACTTATAGTGACTAGGCCCTCACATAAGGCTTGAGGTCTATCGTATAGGCGATTAAAACATGTCGTAAGACTGTCTGTACGCTTGATAAAGTTGTGCGCCTAGTAGATGCCGACAGGGCTGCCTCCACGCTGAGTGAGTAGCTTATCAGCTATCTCACGCACAGCAGCCAGAGTTTGGGCAAAACCACGAGAATCCAGATTAAGAATATAATCGACTATTACCTCCTCCTCTAGCCGGCTGAGCTTCCTTGAGTTGGGCTGGCAATCGCGTCGCGCAGGTATACTATCGCGTCAGTGGCGGAGAGTTCTCTCAGCTACGTTGAAGACTATAGCAGCGCGCCAATTGCTTTGAATTTGGGTTAATTCAATAGATGAGATAGCAAGCTGGATATCTGCTTCATTTGAAGTTAACTAAGTAGCGTGGCGTTGAGCCATTGTGAGTTGAGACAAGATGGGTGCGCAAAGTTGGTGAGACCCGGCGCTCGCTTGTAACTACGTCATGATGTTGTGTAACATGCCAACTGCTTTAGCAGGCTGAGCCGCGTAGCCGGTGGCAGGGATGTGCGCACCTTCGCCCCCACACCATACATACAGCATGTTGTATTCAACTAGAACCATTCGGGGTTACCAAGATATTGAGTACCTCTATAAATTATTCGCGACTGGATTTTCAGTCGCCCTTGGCCAAAGCCCCGTTACTCAGGGCCCACAAGCGCGCATACTCTTCATGTACCGGTCAACGAACAATAAGGCGCAATATCATGCGCTGTCTTTTGCAAATATTGGGCAAGCATCATACAAATCCCCACTAATAATCGAAGAGGCAGTGTGCGAGAGAGATGCATACCTAAACCTTCTGAGTGATGGATAGAAGGGTTACCACCTTGCGCATGACTTCTAGACACGTAAGTCCTTCGTGCAGAGAAATTATGGGTATGATTAATTCTATAGAAATTATGTAATTTCTATATTGTTTGCAACCGGGGAAGTTACGATCTCTATTCTGTCACCATGGGCAAGAAATCCATTGAGCTTTCCTCTTTTCAACTTCTGTCGCATCCGCTGCCAAAACCTCAGTTCCATCATTCAGATGCACTGGAACCAATAAGTCTTTAATTTGCTAAGTGATGGTGTCTCAACCTACGCGTAGGATTTTCGCATTTCTTCGACACCTTGAATATCTTGTATTTCTGGTTCTCGACCGTTCGTCGTTGTTAAACCTCTCAGCTTATGTGCTACACAGTGGGACTAACTTCTGGTGGGCGATGCTGCTATTGAGCTTAGAGAGGCAAGAATGAAGAAGACAGTTGTTGTTGTGTAATGCATGGTTTCAAAGACCAAGTCGATATGTCAGTTAAGAAACGATCAGTCGAGCGAAGTATCAGGAGCGCCTTCATATTGGAATATTGAGCATTTTATAGTAAATATATCCTCCGGTGCGCAGTACAAAGACCGGACTGTGGAGTAGATACCAACTAGACATGGTAGACAATTTACGGATGCCATAGGACCCTGTTGCGTCCCATGCGGACGCTCCCGGACACCCTAGACTCGGCGTGAGCTAGGATGTGTGTAATATACCCAGAATACCCATCGAGGCGTGGCCTCGGAGGATCCTCATTACGAAGTACTGGACACTTAGTAGTCATCTGATATTGATCCCAGACACGAGACCCACACTTCTGGCAGTGATCCTTGACCCTTGTTGGTGGTTTTACTGATTAATTCTACCCTTTGCTCTACTCAAGAACTTTCACAATCCTATCGAAGTAGTCCGCAATGCGGGGGAAGAGAATAAACGTCAAGCTAGACAAGTATGGGAGCCGGCACCTACTCCGCGAAGAGGCTCATGATACAGGTGCCAGCCACAGTCTAAAGCATGGTCTTGACCTCACCAAGTCCTTGGCACAACCTCAAGTTCGTAGCAAATTGTTACGAGCTTACGTCATTACATTGCATGTCCTTGTGTTCTTGCTACTTCCATTGTGCCTCCGGCTGCCTTCGCCGTTCAGCGCACCTGCAATCCACTACACACCGATCTGTAAGTGCATAGGAGACCGATCTGAAAGATGATTCTAATACAGTCCCTCAGCTCCAGAAATCGCTAATTTCGAAACTTTTCGCGTCTATCAATATGCATCACGGCATGCCGGCTCGAGCATTTACACGGGCTCTCCCACGACAGCAAGCAACGATGCTTGGGATAGTTTGATTCAACGTACGAGGCCTATGAATTTTCCCCAAACCTTCTCGATATTTTGCACTGTCTCTAATCATACATTCAGCTTTATATTTCAATGCGTCTGCGGCCGAACCGATGAAGATTGTTCCGTCTTTACCACAAAAGGATGCCGTCAAAGTGCTTAGTGGAGGGTACCTGGCCTCGTTCGAGGTATATCATCAGCTGCATTGTCTGGTAATAATTCACAGCCCCTTCGATACTCATTTCATTAACGCATTTACTCTTTAGAAACAGCTGCGTAGGTGGATCTACGATGAGGACTTCCGCACCGTTCTACCGCCGGCTGAAAGCGACTTTTCGCAGAACCACCTTGGTATGTTAAAAGCTGTAGGTACTCAAAATACCATAAGAGCTAAAAGTTCAATAGGGCATTGCATCAAACGCCTAAGAGCTTCTCTAACCTGTAATCCATCTTTACAGGTGAACTTTTTTACCTGGATAGATGCTGACTTTTCATCACCAAAGCTCACAAAACCTTTCAAGCCTGTCCTTCAATCTCATAAGTGCGTTAATTGGGACCTAGTCAATTCATGGGCTCTAGGGAGAAGTATTTCGATAGCTCCGAAACTATTGCGACCATCGAACACGAATCTTAGACGGCGCATACAATGAAAAATTCCAGCCTTATCTATCAGGGTGAATATGAATCTTGCTTAGACGTTACCCGGGGTATATTCAGACATTTGAGACGGCACTTCACTTAGATAGACATGAACTTATAACGAATACTCAAAGAGAAGAATGGAATATCTAAACTTTGATGTTCATTCGCCACATTCAAAAAGAGCCACTACCCTACCTAACCACCCTTCATCCTTTGCCTATCATTTCCCGTCGTTCCTTACACTTTTCAGCTCTTGAAACAGCCGTACATTTTTCAGATCAGTTGTACTGCCCAACCTTCTCTCTTTTGCTAGCTCTTTGCCAGGTTATGTATGCCTACGACCAGTCGAAATCTTCGTTGAAGCCTTCAAGCTGTAGCCTTGGATGAATGTGCTGTTCTCAATTCATAATAGCTCTCACGATTCATTGCTATGTCACGAGCGTTTCTCGTACAAAATTATCAAAGAACCTATGCTGCGATCTGAGTAAGGATGACTGGCAAGGTTGGCGATATTAAAACATTCTCCCGAGCTGCACCCCCCATGAGTTTGAGAGAATTAACTGGCAATGACTTTATAATGGATATTCTAGATCGTAGCGAGGACGAAAGTAAAGCAGATGTATTCGGCCAAGCTACGATCGCAGAGCGATTATCTGAGCTAGATCTATTGTTGCACGATGCTAAGATTGGAAAGCTCTTGATTTATGTAATATGCTGAAGCAAAGGTTCAGTTTTGTACAAAATCTTCGAGTCAATGAGAGTGACTATAGCAGTGTTGAGTACGTATAGTATGCCCTTTTCAGTAGATAGAACACAAACATGTGACATTTATCAAATATGGTCGAATTTGTTCAGGAACCTTTGTGCATTATGGCTTATAGAATAAATTAATCACGAAACAACCGCCCTCCAGGATATCGGACGATTTACACACGGGCTGATCCAAAATGAAACATCACGTAAATCTGACGATACAGGCTGATCAGGTAGTGATGTCAAGGCTGTCCTAACCTCGCCTAATTGAGGACTTGAATCGCAATGGTCCCCCGAAATCTCTTAAGCAAACCCGCTATCCGAAACTATGTTTAGGCATGCAACGAATTATTAAAATCTGGAATCGGCCCCAGTCAAAGGCGGTCTACACATCCATCGACTCTAGGCAAAACGAGATGCGGGCAGCACTGCTCCAACCTGGCAAAGATTCTGAAGATATTGTTGCCAAACCCCACGCTCAAGATCTATGCTCAGATAGTGTCCCTAAATACGAAGCTTTGAGCTACGCCTGGGGTTCGGGAATATGCAGAAAGTATACGAAGGTGAACGGACACTCCGTCGCCATAGGCGTAAATCTAGATTGCGCGCTATGCCATTTGAGATACAAATTTAAGTCCCGGATGCTGTGGATTGATCAAAACAACATTCAGGAAAAAAATTCGCAGGTTCAAATCATGAGCTTCATTTATATTACCGCCTCCAAGGTCCTTGTATGGCTCGGTCCTGCGGATGAACATGATAAAGATGTCGTAGAATTTGTCAACGAAGAAACTTCGGTGGAACTTTGGACTGCTCAGAATCTTGAAACGCAGGTTCGCATTGGTCAGCGAGCATGGTTCAGCCGCCTCTGGTTAGTTAGTGTTCACCAAAGTGTCGGCTATGAGCCTCGCTAATCATGCCTCATCATTCAGATACAAGAGATTACCATTCCCGCATCCGACCCTGCTGTACACTTGGGATGACATGTGCTTTCGGGAGCGATTCAGCACATTGGTGGCGGGAGATAAACCCTTCCTCGGTGGGCCCAAGCCTGTCTGGCATGAGGGGTTTCTGACGTTTCGTCTAAAAGCCATAAATTTGCGCTATCCGAGATCATCAAATCTCGTCGCACCTTGGCAGACTGTATGATAGGTGCGAACGCATCTCGCGCCACGGATCCACGTGATATGATGTATGGCCTCTTGGCCATAGTCAGCAGCTCGAAAAGTGGTCAGGAGATTACGGCTGATTATTCCAAATCAATAAAAGTGGTCTTTGAGGCAGCAGTCTTCCACATGATCCGAGAAGACCTAAGAGTTTTGTACCGCAGGCTGCCACTATATGGACTACGTCAGAATGACACATTACGATCTTGGACAATGGATCTTAGAACCGCTTCGCAAGAATCTGCCACTGGTATGGATTATAACGAGCCCGGTTTCCTTGTGGCTAATACCGGGCCCTCCACATTCCCCTTAGCGAACACTGGGCCACAACCGAGTCTCAATACGGTAGGTATCGCCATAGGTTTGACAGTGGGAACACCGGGAGACTCACTGGTCAACGAACGTCCGACACTGAAGCAACTCGGAATCCTTCAGCAGGTCTATCGTGACCTCCATAAAGCTCATGGTCTTTCGCTGGATGTTATGGTCCATGCGATCTTGACACCCGAGAAACAGATCGAAGGAAGCAATTAACATATCAATTGGCCGGGGTGATCGAAAGGGAAAAAAACACCGGTTTCACTAAAGCTTAGTCTGTAGCTCTAAACACATTGATGCGTTATGCTCATTACAAAACCCTATTTGTGACCCAGGAGGGCCATGTTGGTTCGAATTACCACCCTGATGCCATCAACGGCGTTCGTACTAGGGATCTTGTAGTTGGCTTATTCGATGTCAATCTACCTTCTGTGCTGCGACGCTTAGATTCTAGGCAATACAAGATGATCAATTCCGCATTCGCCGTAGGTCATAGACCACAAACACCGGAACTTCTGCACGCACCAGCGCACACAAAGGTAGAAGATGTTTGGAATGATCTTGAGAAGTGGGGGCTAGAAAGATACAGGATTGTATAAGCATCAAAATAATACCATATCCCCTCCAATTTTGGTCCTCAAGGTATCTTTGACCCACAATAGGCCTGTATATTCGCTGCTTCATATAACATGCTGGATCAGCAACTACGGGTGCTCTAGCACTGTATTACTTTTCGGTGCGCGTGTTCCCCAGTGGGACCGTTCAGATACGAGTCATTTGGCTTAGGGTCAGGAAAAAGCATGTGATACTTGATAGCTATCGCGTTCAAGCTAGTGTTGTTGCTATTGCATAGGTTTGACAAGGAGGTGGTTTAGGAAAAGTATCCTGTCAAATTCTACCTAAGGTAGGGGTAGATGAAAACCAAACATCACCTTCAAAGCAAATTCCAAGATCACCCTCTGTTTGTCTTGCCCTCTGAATAGATCATGCTAGTAAGCTGTGCGAGTGTAAAGTACCGTAGGCGAGGCACGCTGACTTGCCTAGACTCCTCATTCCCGGCAAAGCAAAAGAGCTTGAGACCCCACCAGCTCAAAAGTTAAATGCTAATGTCACACCGCGTACATTGTATAGTTAGTAGCTATATAGGATATCGAGTTGTATAAATTTTAGCGCTCCCTTGTTGCGCTGTGGCTTTAAGCAGCGACACGACACGGAATACTCTCAGCCACTCTCGGCGATGTATTATCATCGGGCACAACGAAGCCATCCGCTCCATCCACCCGTTAAGTATGTAGCGTTGATTGATGAGGTATTATCCAATCTAGGCTTCGTGTTTCGCGAGACGCATACGCTAAGACGACCCCGCTTCAACTGATGAAGAAGAGACATCTTCGCCCCCATTTTAGCCACTTCGCTATGCACTTATGTTCAGCTCTTTGCATCTACTTTCTTAGCTTGTCAGCTCCTCTACCCCATGTGCATGGCATTCTTTAGTGTATGCCCATGCTTTCGAATTTCTTTTTTTTTTTTTTTTTTTTTTTTCAGTCGCGTTGTTAATTACGACCTGAATGCTCGATGAGGTTTTTCTAGATGATGGCTGCGATAAAGAAAACTCCACCCGCATATTAGACCACTGCCAAGCCACCAGCCGATGCGTCGTACAACTACCAGCAATGACATCGGTTACTTCTACAGGCCCTCGTCTGGAGGGAATGCCATTAGACTTATCAAATTTCAGCGAGCCAAGGATCTATTTGACGACCTTCAAGTCGAAATGTTGCACACGACCCCACCTCCAGCTGATGGCTCTGGGAAATACGTACACCATTACACAGCATTACCTTATACGTGGGGCTCAAAGGAGTCTTCGAGACCAGTGTATAGTGCCTTGAAGCAGCTTTCTATTGGGGAAAACCTTTACCATGCATTGCAACATTTTCACTGAGGAAATTCCGGCCCGGGCGGACGGTCTGTGCATCAACCAAAAGGACATCAAAGAGCGTAACCACAAAGTTCTCCAAATGAAAGAGATATATCCCCGAGCTGCACAGACCATGGCTTACATCGGTAACGATGGTGGCAATACCTGCATTTCGGCGTGGAACTTCCTACATCGTGAAAGCCCTGATAGTGAAGAGAAACGCAAAGCAGAGTGCCTTGATTTTCGAGAGGATTTCATAGATGTTGAGATTCATGTACTTAGTCGGCCATGGCTTCAGCGTGTTGGGATTGTCCAGGAAGTTGCAGTCTCGAGGAATCTGACCATATGCGTGGTACGAATACCATTTCATGGAACGGCTTTTGCAAAGTTGTCCTGTTCAAGCCCAGGATCAATGATCGATATGGCATCAGCTTGAGAAACTGAGTTCTGGTACCTAAAAAGGCTCGAAAACACGATATCACAGTCGCCCTCACGGGTAGTGGCATTTGTCATATTATTCGACCCATTGCGACTATTCGCGGACCACTGGAGCGCATCTTCGATGCCGAAGAGGTTGAAAAACATGGGTCGATGGTCGTGTACGGCCTTCGGCGTCAGCCTGTGGAGTGTATTCTTATCGGTGAATGTATTGTGAATCCCGTTAAGCTTCATAGCTCGGCTACGATTGGCCCAGAGGAGTCATTAGGTTTTGTTTTTGTCTAGCCTTATCAATCAATCTCGATATCATAGTTTTCAATTCAATGCCATGGTAATTATGTTCAGGCGCAATGAATAATCAGGTAGTTGGGTCACGCGACCACAAGAGCTTAGAACTGTAATTCCTATTCATGAGGTTAGTGTCGATACGATGCAAGGAGAAATAATATATGATGAAATCACCACGAATCTATGTACATGTACAGAATAGTGCGGATGCGGCTCCCCTGATGCTCGATATACAAGTGTCGGATTTTGATGTCGGATTGAGCATGCACAAAACTGATAAACTTCGAGTTGAAGTAATTGAGTTGATTGAATTCGTTTACTCATAAGAGTTACTTTTGTATGTGATTGTCTGTAGCTCGGGAGGCCAGGAGGATTGCACTTTTTCACGATTGTTAAATTACGTATCTTATCTGACAGCAAGAGGGAAAGCTAAAGAGCGATGTTGAGGAGTTAGGAGTTAAATTCGAGAGTGACGGGGTCCCTACAAGACGAAACGTACGATTAGCGACGCGGTCGAAGCTGTCTGCTTGTCAGATTAGACCATTAATCTAGCAGTAAGTGAGCTGACTGACGATGAGCGAGCACGCGCAAACAAAGGCTCGCCCCAGTTAAGACTCAGCCCTGGCAAAGGCTTCGAAGCTGAGAGTCTCAAAGATACCTAGAGGAGCGCGCAGGTAGATAGAAGAGACAGAGAGATTATCAATCAATCAATTTTGACGTTCTAACTTTTACCACGCACATTTATCACGTTCTTGCGCAATTGAAAGCAAACCGTGCACAACTACTAGAAACCTATCAAATCTAACATAAGTAATTTAGACTATTAAATTTTTACTTCGAGGCTAGGGTTATAGCTAAAGTAGTTTTAAGTAAAGCTACTAAGCCTACTAATAGCTACTTAAAACTCTTTCCTAGTATAACTTTACTGATATTTAATATTTTTGAAAAAATTAATATAAAGTATTACTAAGTATTATAAAAAGCTTAATCTACTATAATATACTACGTACTAATATAAGCTGACATCAGCTCTTAGCAATACCTGCTATTATGCATACAGTTTCTTTATCGAAATCGAGTTGCGTACTTAGTGCCTATTGATGGGGAAGCGACATTTGCGGACATAGCGAAGGCATGCCCAGTGAATGAGCTGGATTTGACACGTTTTCTTCGCGTTGCTACAAGTCAGCACATCTTCAAAGAGGTCCGGAAAGGCACTATTGTCTATACTGCTGCTTCGAAGATACTTTGAACAATCCCATGTTGGAGTCATGGACTATGAATATTGCGTAGGAGTCTTGGCCTGCCTTGAGTCGAGTTTGTGGCTCCTCACGTGACATTTAACCGACACAACCACTGACTTGCGAGCTAGGCAGTTGACGCTACTGAAAAGTGGCCTGGCCCGGAAGAGCCGCACGAATAGGTGAGTTCAGTGAGTTCGGCGTCTTGTTTGTAGACTTCAAAGACTGATGATGGCCTAAAGGGTTACTCACTCGCCAACAACACTAATGAAAATCAGTTTGATGTCATAAAGAAGGACGATAAACGCCAGGAGCAATTCATCCAGGCCATGAGTTTCTCCTATCTTCACCTATCCTACAACGCCAAGTACCTGGTTGGTAATTACGATTTCGGGCGCATTGGAAGAGGCACTATTGTAGACGTTGGCGGGTCGCAGGGTGCAGTTGGTGTCGCAATTGCAACAAAATATCCCGACGCAGCCCGTATCGCGCAAGACCTTCAAGGCACAATTGCAGGTTTTGACGTGCCTGATTCCCTCAGCCAGCGAGTCATCGGCATGCCGCATGACTTCATGACCCCACGGTCAATTCGTGACGCTGATATATACTTACTACGCTGGATTATGCACGACTGGTCTGACAAGTATGCTATCAAGATTCTGCAGAATCTGATGCCAGGCTTGAAGCCTGGAGCCACGGTCGTTATCAATGACATTTGTATTCCGGAGCCAGGAAAAGTCTCCATCCGCGCCAAGAGGCACCTACCGTACGTTTCCTAACCTCACCGATAATACGGCTCTAATAGGTGAACAGGTTGATGGTTATATCTATGAAAGCTTTTAACAACGTGCGAGAACGAGATGCGGAGTCATATTCTGCCTGAGGGATCAGCAGAGTGGAAAGGGTGGGTCCCCGGTACGCGGCTTTAGCGTAGGGGTCTTCCAGCCAATCACAAAGTACAAGGCTTACCGCTTTCGGATGAGTGGCACAGCGAGTTTGGGGCGTGGCAGACCTATATATTGCCCGGGGCCTCACGGTCTTACCCGGCCTGGGTCCTTTTTCTATCTAGTAATCCCAATCACCACATCTGCATGTCGCTAACAGCCAGCCACTACCTTCAAGATGCTTGAGTACTTCGTCGCCGTTGTGGGCGTGTACTTAGGCTATAGCCTCGTCTGCTTAGAGCACAATTACAGGCAAGCTTCGGCCATGGGCATACCGCTTGTGCGCGTTCCTGTCGATCCGTTGAACATCCCATTCCAGGTATTCGGGCCTCATCTCTTTAAGCTCCTCGACCTATTGCCTTCGAGCCTTCTGCCCAACTTTGTACCATACTTGCGACGCGGCTGGTTCTTTCTCGACAAAGCGGACTCCCACCTGCGTTATGGTCCTATATTTGCCTGTGTCACTCCGCGTGGAATCCATATTCAAGTTTGCGACTCAGAAGCAATTCACGACATCTTTTCGCGGAGACTGGACTTCATCCGCCCAAGCGAGAACTATAGTGAGATGGAATCACCCGTTTTCTATCGTTGTTACAAAGAGACTGACACATCACAGAGCTTCTCGAAGTATATGGACCTTGCATCTCGACAGCCGACTTGGACAACTGGCCGCGCCATAGGAGGATTCTCGCTGCGCCTTTCAACGAATCCATCATGAATTTTGTTTGGCAAGAATCTTTGACGCAAACAAGGCAAATGCTCGACTCTTGGGCTACGACCGCGAACGTGGCTGAAGGCGTCTCAACCGTCTCTAGAGATATGCGTACGCTCTCTTTGAACGTCCTTGCGGCAACCGGATTTCGTCGCTCATTCAGCTTTCGTTCCGCAAGTAGTAAGGATACCGAGCCTGACGCGGCATCGTCCTATCGTGATGCCCTTTCCATAGTGTTGGATAATGCCATTTTGCTTATGCTGATGCCCCGTCGATACTTATCTCTTCCTTTTATTCCGAAGTCTTTACAACAAGTCGGTGAAGCTGCAGACCAGTTCAAGCGGCATATGGAAAGGATGCTAGAAGAAGAGACTGTAGCGTTGGAAAATCAAAATTCGGGATCTGGAAGTCTAATGACATCTCTGGTTAAAGCGTCCAAGACGCATAGAGCGGACAACAAAGACTCGATGAACGCAAAAGGTCTATCAGTGGAGGAGATCTTTGGCAACATCTTTGTCATCAATTTCGCTGGCCATGATACAACAGCTAATACACTTGCCTTCGCTGCACATTTGCTCGCCACAAGCCCAGAAGTCCAGGACTGGGTAGCCGAGGAGGTCCGACAGGCCACCAAGCATAAAGACGAATGGGACTATGGTCATTTGTTTCCGCAGCTTGTCCGTTGTCGAGCCATCATGGTAAGTTGCTTCGGTTTCTTTGGAAGTCTTCATTGATAGGTGTAGCACGAGACACTGCGTCTTTTCCCACCCATCCTATCGCTGCCGAAGCACACAAGCTCTCAGCCTCAGACTCTCATCGTTGAAGGCCGAACGATCGTGATCCCCGCAAACACAAGCACAAGCCCAAGCATCATTGCTGTGCACACACACCCTCGATACTGGCCTAGTCCGCTAGATTGGACCCCCAAACGATGGATAATCACAGACAACGATCAACACGAGACTATAATCACACCTCCACGTAACACTTTTTTCCCATGGTCCGATGGCGGGCAAAATTGGTACGTGATTTGATTTCTAAAGCGCATGTTGGACCAATACTAACTTAATCGACCATGATCAGTCCCGGTTTGAAGTTCTCACAGGTCGAATTCGTTGCTGTACTAGCCCTGCTTATGCGTAAACATCACTTGACTATTGTGAGAGAAGGTGGAGAATCTGAAGAGCAGGCGAGGGAAAGAGTAAAATCTGTAATCAGCGATTGTGATATGCAGCTTTTACTACGAATGAGGGATTCTAAACGAGTAAGACTCCTTTGTGAGCCCCGAGCTTAGTAGTATTTGGCATCCGAAAATTATTCGAATAGTACTGTTACAAACACGACAAGCTCAGCTTTCAATCAAGCCTAGTACATTACTACAAGAGTGACCTTCACGCACCGTGACATCCGCCGCCAGTACGCTTACCTACCACACCACCCAATCCCCTGCATCTTACCTCATCGTTGCATCCATAACCCGAAAAGGGCCACTCCTGGACTTGCTAAGAGGTCTGTCACCGCGACCCCTTACATATTGACTACCTTGGTCAACGACGAACAGGATGCCCGGAAACTCCGAACCTACTATGACCACGAACGACGTGAACATCCAAGAGATGAAGGAAGTCCAACAAGTAACCCAGGGAGTTCTCAACGAAGCAACCAAAAGAATTCAGGAACTTGCTAGGCAGGTCGAACTACTGCAACACCCCCCTCCAGCTCTTCGAGCGGCAGAGCTGCTAGAGGAGCTGAGTAACCGATCTATCTATCTACATATAATGGTAACAAAGGATAGTTTGAGTGATTACCGTAACACTTAGGGCGTGAGGCAGTGGTAAGGTGCTCAAACACGCGGCGTAAAGCAGCTCCATATATAAATGAGTGACAAAGAGCTGGGGATCAGCAATATTTAGGGCGTGCCCGGATGGCTAGTCATGCAGACACGTGATTGGTAATCTAGAAAGAAGAAAAGGAGCAGCGGAGCAGCTCCTGGTAGCCCTTAGGGCGTGCGTGGATTGCTAGTCATATCGACACGCGGCTGCAGAGGGCTCACGCCGTAATTGTTCCCAGTTACTAGCTTGTCCCGGGCTCATTCATCCGACCTATGCGTACAGACTCTGCGCGCGAATCCTTGAACTGCTCACTTAGTGCTCGCTCCTTGATTTGAGCCACCCCCCGACTCGTTGGAGTGCCGCGAAGCTCGTGCGTAGTACGGCCTTGTAGAGCGTATTGGGGTCTCCCACAGTTACTCAGCTTCTATCGGTGCGAGCCTCGAGCTCGGCAGGGGCAGCTTTGCTACTCCGATAATGCTCCTCTAAATGTAGCATATACTCCTTTGTACTCCTTGTTTTCTCGTACAAGCTGCGTAAACCAGCGGGCATATTGTGCGAGTGTAAGATTAGTGCACCTGCCAATGTATAGCCTGGATAGCCGCCGTCATCATTCCAAGTCGACCTGTTGGAAGGATAGAGTAAATAGTAGAGGACAAAGCCACTAATAAGCTAGGTATTTGAATCGATTTGTTTGAGAGTTTTGTTAATATAATCCGTCGCCCTATTTCTACACGACGCCTATATTTTGATATTGGCCGAGAAGTATATAGCGTATATATATTGTAGATGCCATGGAGGACACAGTTCAGCAATAATATTCAGACTTGGCCCATCATCTTGCCGTGGTAGGGTGGAACTTGTGGGGCACATTAAAACTTGAGGGCAATAACACACGGCAAGGGCTAAGGCCAACCCTTGGGCCGTGAGACGCACGGTGTAATGTGACAATTCCGTAAAAAAGACATCCTGGGTCTTTCTTCTATCGCCATATAGAGATCAGATTAACAAATAGTTATTCCTTCACTATTTAACTCTAAGATTCTAGTTTCCGGCACAGTCTTTCTTTCTGGTCGTCTTGCTATACACCAATTCGTTATCGACATCAATCGCCACATTGGTAATTCACCCGTGTTTTTTCGAAACATACTAGACTGTATTCAATTTCGGATGCTTGAGTAGAAAGCTTATTTACAAGATATATTTTTCCGTGCCTTGACGTTCAGTTCAACTCGACAAGGATGGAATCTGGGAGTTTCGCCGTTCGCCGATTGAACCTGAATATCCTATGCGCGTATCAAGTCTGCTTAGACAGCTATGGTATTAAATGGTATCGTTTCGCTCAAGCCACTTGTGGCGCTCTTTTATTTTTTTTTTAAGAATGCGGCCATCACATGCCTGGCTCATTGTTTCCACAGTGTTCTTTGGTGCCCTCCCCTGCTGTGCCTCGAACCCTTCGTCTCCTCTATCATCACAACCACAGCAAGCTAACATGAATAGAGCGAGTCGAGCGTTGACGCAAGGGGTCTCCTCTGGCGTGCCAAAGTCGTATAGAGCCCCCGCAGACCACAGTGGTGTCCCTCATGCAACCCTCCACCGGCGTGCGAAAGGCGGACGCTCGATTGAGGAAAAGGCTAAAGACCAGCAGTATCTCACCGACTGGGAAGAAGATGCCCTAGTTCATTACCTCGTACAGTTATCCGATATTGGACAACCCGTCCGAATCAAGCACATATCTCCGCTGGCTTTCTGCTTTACTCGCTAGTGAATAGAGTCGAAGCGACCGCCGAAGCCGCCAGGCAAGAACTGGTCGATGGAGTTCTGGCGACGTCACCCTCAAGTTAAGGCGAGAAGAGTCCAGGCACTAGACTGGAATCGTCACGAGAAGAACATCTACCCCAAAGTAATACACTGGTTTGAGGTCATCGAAAGGGCCCTACGCGATCCGGCGGTGCTAGCAGAGAATGTGTATAACATGGATGAGACTGGAGTGATGTTGTCTATGCTAGGTTCAGCAAAGGTCCTCGTATGTAAGAGCGACCTGTGAAAGTATAGAGGTGCGCGTGTGAAGCGTGAGGTTGTGACAGCAATCGAGTGCATCAGTGCCGACGGTAGGTATTTGAATCCTATGATTATCTGGCCAGCCGCCACCCATCTGAGTAACTGGTCCACTTTTAAAACCCCTGGATGGCACTACGCGCTACAAGAATCTGGATACACAGACTCTTATATTAGCCTTCAGTAGCTCAAGCTGATCTTTGAACCTGAAACCGGAGAACGAGCTAGCCAATCTGGAGTGCTCAAGCCTTGAGTTCTGATCTGCTATGGCTTTGGGACGCACGAGACCGTCGAGGGTCTAGAGTTTTGTCTCGCAAATAACATTGTTATATGTCGCCTCCCGTCGCACACCCCGCATAAGCTACAGCCTTGTGGCGTCTCTATATTTGCCCCTCTAAAGGCAGCATATCGAGAAAAGGCTGAACGACTAGACCGAGGAACGTAAATAAGGTGGGCAAGGAGCATTTTACTGCTCTATATAACCCTGCAAGGATTGAAGCCTTTACATCTAGGAATACCAAAGCTGGCTTCGCTGCATGTGGATTGTATCCATTCAATCTAGATCGAGTGCTGAGTACTATAATGAAACCCCCTAAGCTGACTACTTCTGAAGCCGACAAGGTGATGATAGAATCTTGTCAATCAATACAGCCAGTTCAACTGCAAGATGCGGAGCTGCAATCCCCTATAATGCCAGTATCAGCCGAGGGTATTGCATCACTTCAAACCTTGATCACCCAGCAAAATACGCCCAATTGTAACAAGGCCAGCCAATGGCGCGTACAGAGGCTTATACAGAAACTCGCCAAAACTGCCCAGATGTCGCTCGCAAAGGGGATCCTCCAGCAACACCATATCCAATTCTTAATGACGATTAACAACGAAGCAAAGGTCTGACGGTCGTCTAAGCCGGTAGTACTAGGAACGGCCAAAGTCATGAGCTACGAGGACCTCGAAGAAGCTCGGGCGAAGCGTGCTGAGAAAGACACTGCCCAATAGGCCAGGAGCAAGGGAAAATATGGGCGGAAGCGCAAGACTGCGCCAGAGGTAGATGCTCTTGAGACACATCCAACAGAATCAAAAGCGAAGAGGGCGAGGAACGTAAGATCAAATCTAGGACCAGAGTTAGAGACAAGCAGCGCGAAATCGGGGGTCCCAGTAGCAAAGATGTATTAGAGCTCCGTGTTGTTTCACATTAGAATATCATTAATTTGCTTTAGCATTGAATTACATGAACTGAGCTTTCGTAATTCATGAATCAAAAGTTAGATAATAGGGTAGCTCCAATCAAAGTAATCGTCAGCCGTTGCTGGCCCCGCATAGTACATACTGATAGAGTTTTGTGTACCAATTACATTAAAAGCAAAGAGCTCGAATTTTAAGGATAGGCCTGTGTGTACACAGCTGACCCCGGATCTTGAGAAGAAGCCTTAGTAGGAAGTTCCTAGCCAGAATCAGAATAGGCCGCAATCGCGATGCTTTCAGAGTAAATGTCTGTTCCGCACAAATTCATCAGGAACGACTCCCCACACAAACCACTCACTAGGCGCAGAGTTTCTAGAGGTTTGCAGTTGCGCCTCCTGACTAAACTTTCCCATCATGCTAAGCATTTCTGCACGCGAGAAAGCCCAAACGTTTGTGTTCCGTAAAAGCCGCACATGCGCTATGCGGACTGATCCCGGATCACGATCACCAACACCATGGACGTATAGCTGGTTGCGCCGCCTTTGCTGCTCGCGTCTTGCATCTGCGAAGTTGTTGTACAAAGATATAAATTGCGTTCGAGTTGGATTTCGCCAATTCAGATGGTTTATCATCGCAGAGGGTGTGATGACATGCCAGGCATTCATAAAATACTCGTCAGGATCTTCGCATTCAATGCCAATGCCAGGTTTATATGGCGTGCGAGAGAGGTTGTCGTAGACATGGTATAGATCGACGTAGTGTTCATTGGCTCTGAATCGGTGAGGTTGGAAGACCTCTTGCAGTTGCTCCATGGCAGAAATCGCAGAGTAGCCAAGTGTGGGCAATGACTGAAGCTGAAAATTGCAGTATGTAAGAAGACACAGTTGAAAATTCGGCTTAGCGTATTAAAGTAACGCGCCCAGACCCTCGCCAAGCGGCAAGAGAGTGGCTCAGCCACAAGCTGACAGCTGCTTCGATTAAAAGTACCGACCGGGATTGCGAAATTGCATGAATCTGCCCGCCACGCTAGCCACGAGGCTGAGAATGGCTTAATACCACCAGAGCCAGTTCTCAAGGATCAGATCCGATTACCCACGATGAATTTGAAACGATGGACCGCCGTTGTGGCCAGTATATTGAAAGGGCATGGTTTCGCCATGAACGAAGGCTCCGTGTACCTCAGGCTTTAAGGGGTGGATGCGACAGTCGTGATTGGACCAAAGAAAGGATATCGTATCTCAAGAAGCTTTAATAAATATTCCACGAGAACCACAGAAAAAATCAAGTGCTTTTGTAAAGATATGGTCTCTCAAAGTCAAAGTACCCCTGTTTTGTCTCATCACACCGTGCGTCTCACGACTCCGGGATAGACATTAGGGTTTATGATATACTTAATTGGTGCAGGATTCACTATCTTAATCACTGATGGGTTATTATGATCCTACTCCGGGCTGCAAGCTTTTATTCATGTACTTATGGCGGCAAACAACTGTGATTGGCCGAGTCCGCCAAAAATTTTGGCATCTTCTTAAAATCCTCTATTACTTATATAAACAGCTATTCTACTATATCCTACTACCCTTAAATTCTAGTAACTCGGCGCTGGATTGGCTATGAAGCAATATGGGCGCTCAAATATACCTCCACCTTGGTCGGCCTCTGGCATCTTCGGAATGAACAAAGCGTTTTCACTAGCAATTGTTTCAGCGTAGGAAGTTTCCGATATTCCGGCTTTTGGCTGATTGTCGGGCTCGACGACTTCAGGTCTCACTGACGCCCGGAGCCCTTGATCTTGCTTAGCTACCGCCGGCAGAGAAGACACTACGGCTCCTGTATCTTTGGGGACATTGGAGACCTCAAGACTCGCGATTTGCTCATAATGGGCTTTGTGATACTACAGGAATTACCGACGGCGAGAGGTAGCTTTCCCAAGTTGCCTAGCTAACCACTCTGAGACATTTGCGAGCTTGTCTCTGATGTGTTGCTGTCCCCTGGTTGACGGTTGATGGAAAGATTGGTCGAAACAGCCTGATTTGATGAACCTCTGTGGAGCAGGCTTCAGGAGTACCGTGGATATCCGCATCAGGCATTTGATATAAGTTGCAAGTTGCCCCAGTTTCGTCACACCCCCAATGTCATCTTCGTCACCCTCTTCTGGCGATGAAATTGAGAGCTCATCCCACGGGGTCCTCACTCCATTGATGATCGTAGATGCTATTTACTTGATTAGTTATGGGAGACTTACAAAACAATTCTGGTAGCTCACCATCAGCAAGGCCTCTCTGCAGATCCTCTAGATATTTTAGCACCAGATGTCTCAGACGCGAGGTCCCGTCCCGCCAATGCACTCCTACGATGCTGGATCATAACTGAATCGCTCGAAACTATCGTTTAGTTTCGTGGCGAAGGCACGATTTGCTTCTCCCTTTTCGTCAGTTTATGCCCCCCCGGCGAGGGTGGCTTGTAACCCCCGAAAATCCCCCACGCAATCCAAGGCACCGTCGGCAATGGACATAGCAGCGGTGAGGCGAGCAAAGGAGTGATGCGATGAACAAGATCGGAGGGTGACCGTCGCTAGGGTGAGACTAGGAAATCACCGTAACGATGGAACCAGCCCGAAAGATAGAAGGGGTACACGGGAATAAGAGGACTATTGAAATTCTAGTATAAAAACAGTTGATTGTCATTCAGGGCTAGGTTCTCAGCCGCCGATCCTTTGTCTCACTCACCCAGCCCCCTAAATTCGTAGATCTTTCGAAAGCGTGTGAAGGCACAAGCCGGAGTTTATCTAGTGTCGAGTTATCAGGGCAACAATCTGCGGCACGGGTTCGCCTCTCTCGGGTTAGGCTGCTTCGCGCAAGATGTCAGGCTTCGAATTAGTCAGAGTCGTGCTTAGTTCGCTCCCTGTTGACCCTGCGCCTTCTCTAATTGACCGTCGTTACAAAATCAGAATTATTACTAGACTTTGCATCCATCTTCATATCCGGGACTATCTAATCTAACTATCAAAGAATTTTAAGCCTTATGCTTCCCGGTTCTCATTGTCTTCCCTGGTAGCCATTGTAAGCTTACCATGCCAAACCGGCTAATTTCGATTCCATAGCATGCCGAGAGCGACCTCATCAAGAGTTCGAATTCCCAATCCGACTATCCGTTGCGCTTCAGGAAGGCTCCCGACCCAAGCTCTGTACGTGTCCCATTCTCTGCGAAAATTTTGCGGTACGGCCGTATGGTCTCTACGGCACTCGAAAAGCGCCGCCCACCACCAATCCCCCGTCGTCTCGCTCATAGCCATGAGGGCGAGAGTACCAAGAACGTCCGAGTTACTCCTAAAATCATCTATAAGTTTTTCGAGCGGTGAGTCCAACACCCTAAGCTGTGATTCTTCGTAGCACGAATGGATTAACTTCCGGGGCGATTCTCTGAAACGCATGCACGCAGACCGGGTTGCAGACATGCTTTTCAGTTCTTCGTTTAGAGCTTTGAAGATTTCATCGTACTCCTCGCGACTAGAGATTTCAAAAAGCTGCTTCAGACGGGCTTGCCGGTCTTGAGGAAGTCTTATCCTGCAATTAAGCGAGCTAAAATGATAATCCGTGCCGAGCTTACGATAAATATCTTCAAATTGGTGGGCCATAAGTAAGAACTCCTCCATTTTGAAATCCTTTCTATCAGGGATAGTGTATACTCGCTTCATTATGGAGACGATTGAGCAAGAATAACACACTATTGATACTTTGAGTTGAAAGTGTAAGAATTATGGTAGATTGATAAGGAAAAGAGAAGAGGTATAATATAGCATTGGAATAACTTACAATGTCAATGTAGAATTCAAGTATTCTCATTCAAATTTTAGCTATTACACAAAGATCAATCCACCACCATCCCTGTATCTACGATTCAAGATAAACAACTGCTGGTATCATTACGAAAAGGGAAAAAGGTATTATTATTTCCAAACCTGCATCCCTTGCTCTATGCTGCCATACTCATTGTTATGACGCCGCGTCCTTCTCCTTCACAGGTTTCTCCGGCACAGCCGAGAACCTATGAGCTGGCATTTCATATATCTTCTCAGGTATATCTTTCATCCGTGTCTCTCTCACTGGCACCTCGTTCGCCGGTAGCTCGCTTGGTCCTTTTTGCACAAGTGGCGGTTCACCTGCCCACATCTCCGCACATACCCTCTGATTCTTCCGTCGCCGAAGGAGATAGAAGAAAAGGCCAGAAATAGACGCAATACCGCCTATACCACCAACCACTCCGCCCGCTATGGCACCCTTGTTTAAGCCATCGCTCCCCTCAGCTTTTGGCAAGGGCGCGAACTGGGAGCACACTGTTACAATGTCGGGACGAATGTTTGGCCTGTTCGCGCTGACGGCGGGAGCAAGATTGAACTCCCATTTCGCGTAGTCTACCATGAGATACTGCACAAGGTTAGTGTCTGATCCTTTCTAGACAAATCGACGAAAATGTCGACTCACGTTGAAAGTTAGGAACATGGATCCCAACGAGCTTTCCACCTCTTCGGGCCTGCTGTCTCGAGTGTCCGAAACGAAAGCTTCAATTACGGTGTCGTTAACAATGGTGTAGCGGCCATTTTTGTCAGAGCCTCGTTGTGGTGCAAATAATTCCTCGTTGGTGACGATAGTTCCGTAGCCGTTGGTAAAGGTAATTCGGAGATCGCCAGTTGGGCGATTTTGGAGGTTGTAGCGCATCCTTTTTGGGAACAGTGTTGAATTTTGGTTCGTAAAGAGGCCGAAGTTACGTGCAACGGAGGGAGGGAAGGTAAAGCGTTGCATGGCAGGCTGATAACGGGTGAGCTGCTCGTTGTCTAAGTCATTACTGACAGTCACTTACGTCGATACAAGTGATGATTGGTGGGTCATTTGGACCCATCAAGGAGTTATTTCCAAATGTGAGGGCCTTAATGGATACCTGTAACGGGCATGGTTTATTCAAACTCCATTTTGAGACGGGGAAAGTGGTAAAGTTTGCGTTGACACGCGCGCGATCGTAGCCACCGATGACCAGTGTGCCATCCTGAGGGTTCACACTCCGACTTCCAGGCCAAAGGCCAAAAACTTGCGAAGGGGCTATTCCGCCGGCGACAGCAGCACGTAAGAATGACGAGTTTGTCCCTAGTGGAAGGCCGGATTCACTACCTGATATTCGGTTAGACGAGACAGTACCGCATTGCTGGAGACGAATTGATCTTACCCCCGAACTCTTGACTCTCCATTACAACTGGATATCCATGAACATCGCCTTTGCTCTGAAAGCCTACGTCGTCGTTGAAATAGACATATGAGCCTTTGCCCTCCTCATCGATCGCGCTTCCGTTCCATTGGCTCTTTATACTAACCGCAAAACTCTTACTTTTCTCGGCGTCGAAGCCGCCTCCCAGGGTACCAAGGCAGCTATTGTTCGTAGCCGTTCCACAATTCTTTACGTTGTTGATTCGAGTATTGTTAAGTGTTGTAGAAGGACGGAAGGCGAAAATTTGGTGTGGTGACCCAATTCCCAATTCAATTCCACGAGCGACGCCCAATCCATCTTGCGTAACGGTGATATTTCCCCAGCTCAAGGTAATTGGAGGTATGCTGCACTGGCCTTGTACGCCTTGTGAAAGCCCAAGACTAACTATCGTAAGACCTAGTATCAAGATACGGAACCAGCGCACTGAATGCCATGACAGCGCCATTAAGATGTAGTTGGAATTGCGCTCGCAGCGTTAAGCTGCTAGATGAGCGATTTGTTTGGTAACGAATGTAGAGAATGGGGTAAGAATGAGAGAGTCTTCAGGCAAGTCCCATCCGTCTTCCTGGGGCATTGAGGCTTAGGTTGACCACCAGGGTTACAAAGCGCCCAGCCTTGTGCTTGTCGATTACACGTCGCTAAACAAGGCTGCTATAGATTGTAACAACTGTCGGTATTGTGATTGGCGCGGAAAATGACGCCCGTACAATCTGGAAGGGCATTTGGTGTCACAGCATGGTTTCAGCCCCTTTCAACTCGGTGATACTTCTCGCGACCCACGATATCACCAGACCAGACAAAAGGCTCTGCGGAGAATTTTTCCATGCAACTAAGGCACTAAAGTATGTCTCAAACATGCATAATTTACAGCGGACTAATAGTTTTCTAGGCGGACAACTCGACATGAAAACACTGCATCTTGTGGTATAAGATGGACAGCACTGCGAAAAAAGAATTGAATTGCACGCATCATAGTACCATGCGATAACCACGTAAGTGCGCATAAATGTTGCGTCAATGACAGGAATAGATAGGTAGTCCAGGTACCCCTTCATAATGAGGATCGAGATTTTAAAACAGCCGAAATCCTATATCGGCCCTTTACCTAAGCCTTGTGTCTTCCTTCGTTCCGATAATTTTCACGAGGTAGTATCGAACCCTGAACCCCTGCTTCAGCCCAAATGCCATCATCGGGCCCCACACCCATCTCTACACCCTCAGCCTTACACAAATCTCTGACCCCTCTTACTCTATCATCGTTTTTCCACTTCATCATTTCCTCCACCCTCGTTGCGAACACCATCATCAAACCCTCCGAATGCCATGATATGTGACAATGAAATGCCCATGTTCCGGGATTGTCCGCGACGAAGCGGAAAAGTGACCAGCCAAATGCTTCGACACTTGCTGTATCTCTACGTAAAGGGTTGGTAAGATTAAGGTTGTTGTAAAGGTTCTCCGGTGGATATCCATGGCCTTGTGCGAGTACCCAAAACTTGTAGCCATGCAAGTGAAAAGGATGGACATTGTCGTCAAAGTTTTGGATCAGGATGTCAATAGTGGGTGTACCGGTCGTTTGGTAGATAAGTTGAGTTGTGGGATGGAAGAGGGAAGTTTCGATACCATTTGGTAAGCTGCTAACTGATTCTGTTGTATAAGAGTCAAGATATGTAGTTAGTATTGGCGATGTAGCGTTGATATGGAATGAACTATCGTTTAGATAGCCACGGCTAAGTCTCCAGTCACGAATTTGGAATGACGAGCGAAGGTAAACAAAATGATGAGATATCCTAGGCGCTACAATCGGAATAACGGGTTCGAGGGCCGAAGTGTTCAAGTCACGACATTCCACTTCGATAACTTCAGGCCAATCCTTTGTTTGCGGAAGTGATATGTCCCTGTTTGGCTCTTCAGCTCCATGCGGTCCTTGATCAAGGTAGCGTATCACACCCCAGACCTCTTCCTGCAACTCGGGCTCCTCGTAGGCAAAGCAATGCGTGATCATCCTGGCCCGCATCCAATACAGACCTTTATCGTTCATCTGGTCTGGCGGCGTGAGGACGATACTGTAGCGCTGAGCAGGATTGATGTTTAGACGTTGTATAGACTGAGGGACGACATCTGTTCCATCAACCTCCGTGATTTGAAACTGGTGTTCATCGATCTGTAGGGAAAATTCGGCGAAGGCGCCAACGTTGATAACGCGAAGCCGTGTGCTAGAATGGGTAGATAGATTGAAGAGGGCACGTGAGATGTTTGTGGACGAGCAATTGCGATTGGGCAAGTCCGAGCAGTTCCGTGTATTGCGCCCATTGATGAGTGCAGAAGGTGGAACAGGCTCATCATTTTCGTTTCCAGGGGCGAGATACTGCATCAAAAGATCGGCCGATAAGTCGTAGTAGTGGTCAGACAATAGCACAACACGGTCCATTTCGTACGGTACCTGTTGTGCACTATGTCTCTCATGAATGATCAATGGCCCTACTAAGCCATCTGATGCCTGCATACTCATATGGCTATGATAATAGTACGTGCCGGCTTGGTTTGATACGTTGAAGCGATAGGTGAAGGACTGGCCGGGCGCAATGGGACACTGTGTAATTCCCACAGTACCATCCATCCAGTTTGTCCCATTCTGGTAGATACCATGCCAGTGTATAGATGTTGCGTTGCCGGCTCGATTGTGGACGTGTACGATGACCTCGTCGCCCTCGTTGCATTCAATGAGGGGCCCTGGAAAAGTACTATCTGTGTGGATAGTTAGAATTGATTCTCTAGTTTTAGTACACTATACAGAGTTTGCGTACTGATAAGTACCATGGATCGATACACGCCATCCGGGTTAAGCAAGTGATCTTGTATGACCCATGTATATTCTCTTGCTCTAGGCCCGGCGCTGGAATTCCATGCTGAATCTAGAATATAATCTTCTTCTGGCCGTTGACGCGCAGAGGACGGAAATAGGTCCTGATAATCTTTGTGTCGTGTAAGGGAAATATCGACAAGAACGATGATGCAAATCAGAAATACGATCAGCGTGGACAACTTGCACCAATGCTGGCGTAGTTTTAGATGTCGTATAGCGGTATGTCTTTCCTTCCATCGCAGCTCTCCTTCCTCTTCGTCAGAACTAACGCTTTTTCGAGTATCGGCATCGTTTTCTAATTTTAGTAGACGTATCTGCTCTTCTCTTGTAGTTGTAGTTGCTCCTAACATCTTTCCACCCAGGGTCTTATTGATGTAATAATTATAGTTCATAGAGGCGTGAACCCGACTGGTGTCGTCAAGGTACTGTTTAAAATAAAATAACCCAACTCAGGTCTTCCGGTCGAGTTCCGAGCATCCGTCATTCAACATCGTCTATATTGTGTCACAACCCGAGATATTCCAGTCGTAAAATTACGGATGTACCCGAAGACATGTCAGACGAAGTGGCAAACTATGCAGGCTGCCGCTATCCTTAGTTGCATGACCTAGTTGCGCGTGGTCGGGGATCACGGATTTATGACCTGGCTCCGCCAATCAGACGGGCACGCGGCACCCCAAAGCTTAGCCACCTTCCCGAAAAGCTTGACATCCATATTTTTTCACAACCAAATTGACTACCCATGTTGAGCACGAGATTACCTTGGTTCTGCTGATAGGCTAAAATTCCGAGATTTCGACTGGACGGAGCGAGGGATTGATGCGGGGCAAGGTGGCAGTTCACCTGTGGGCCAGGACAGAAAGACTACTAATGGAACAAGATCGCGCATGGCCATACTTCTTCATTATTGTAGCAGTAATTTGACTTTCGTAACTGACATTTTTTTTTGCTTCAGTAAGTAAAGGCCTGTACGCGGAGATTGATTACTAACGAAGGAAATAGGCAGGCGTTCTTGCTATGTTTTGCTGGTCCCTTCTCTCATTAACGACGCTTGCGGTCGTCGCCTCGGCGCAAAGTGTAGTCAAAGGCAAAGCGTTCGACCGCATCGCTATAGTTTGGCTTGAAAATACCGACTATGACTTGGCTGCTGGAGACCCAAACCTGGCATGGCTTGCAAAGAAAGGCATTACCTTGTCGAATCATTTCGCAGTAACCCATCCCTCGATGCCAAACTATGCAGCCGCCATCTCAGGGGACTACTATGGCCTCAATCATGACAATATGATTGCAATCCCCTCCAACGTATCCACACTTATTGACCTATTAGAGGATAAGGGCATCAGTTGGGGAGAGTACCAGGAGGACATGCCCTCTACCGGCTTCCAAGGGAAAGAATACCGGAACCCTAAGACAGGAGCCAATATGTATGTGCGAAAGCACAATCCGGCTGTTCTATATGACTCGGTTGCGGAAAAGCAAGACAGGCTCGCGAGAATCAAGAACTTGACGCTCTTCACTGAAGAACTGAAGTTAAACACATTGCCGCAATGGATGTTTATTACGCCAAACATGACGAGCGATGGTGAGTGGTTGGGATTTTCTGTGGATACGCTGGCAGATTAGCAAACTTACACTATGAAGGACATGACAGCACCGTTACAGTTGCTGGAAGCTGGACTCGAAGATTCCTTGAGCCGCTGCTGAACGACAAGAACTTTATGAATAATACTCTCGTCATGGTGACCTTTGACGAGAACCACACATATGGCAAACAAAACCGCATTGTTGGCATATTGTTGGGTGATGCCGTACCGACACAACTGATTGGTACTACAGATGATACATTTTACAACCATTACAGTGAACTGGCCACTGTGCAGGCGAATTGGGGATTGCATACGCTGGGCCGGTGGGATATGGGCGCGAATGTCTTTAAGTTTGTGGCTGATAAGACAGGCGATAGTGTTCGAGCATGGTCAGGCAAACCCCCATTGAGCCAAAGGTTTTTCAACTCTAGCTATGCTGGAAAACTGAACAAGAATGATAAATCAAAGCCATGGCCTGTGCCAAATAGCAAGGCGGTATATGCTGGGAGGACAGTGCTGCCAGCTGTCGAGAGCGTGTGGGGGAAGCTGGTTGGGTCGTCTGCATACACGACTGTCTTGGAAGTGCCGGATGGGATGCACCCAGAAGCTGAATTTCAGTAGGTAGTTGGTTGGATCGAATGGGTTTGCCACTTGTGAAGTAGCCTCCCTTTTCCGAGAAGGGGATGATTTCGGGACTGGCAACGTTTCCTATTGACCAACATGATGCGAACTCTGTTCACCAGGCCGACTATGTTATGTGTGCAACAGTGCGATCGGGTGAATACGAGGTGTGACTGGTGGTATATGAATCGAGTTACTGCTATTGCAGGGGAGGTGTGTTGAAGGTCCGATTAGCCTGAGCCATTAAGCCGGGACGGTAAACTGAGCACTGAGCAGGTCTTGATTTGGGTGCGACCCAGAGATGTGGAAGAGCAATATAACTGTGCATAGCACATGGCACCCAAAGGTCAGCTGCGTCGAGACTAGGTATGAAACATGCTGTTCGCTGGATGAATGTCGACCTTGAATGGACTTGACGCCATGGTATGCGGGCTAAATTGGACAGGCAGCGGGACGCGAGCTGCGTGGGCCTTGGTGGACCTAGATAGCTAAGATTCAGCTGAGAAAATGGCGGCGATCAGCAGCCTTGCGTGCAGGGCGGGTAGCAGTGCCGCCCATGACGAGGACGGCGATTGGATGACAGCAAGAATGAAAACGGTGAAGCCCTGACGCAGTTGTGTCGAATGGGGGGCCTGGGCTAGCGGGGCCTGTTTGCTCTTTGCTTTTTGCAGTGGAGCGTGGCTCAGTTGTGCCTGTCTGCCGTCTGCATGGGGCGTAGCGCGAGCCCGAAGATGAGGCCAGGCTTCCTGCCTTTTTGTGACGGCTCTCTTAGGGACGCAGGGCTGGGCGCATACGAAACAAGCAACAAGCAACAGTGATCAAACGGGTGCTGGTATCAACCACGCTCGTCTCTGAGGGCAATGCAGCGGAGACAAATCAGGCGGGGCTGCAAGGCCTGTTGTTGCGCATGCGTGATCGAGTCTCGGCGGCGATGGCGGCGAGCCATGTAGCGAGCGACAGTTAGGGGCAGCAGCGCTGGGCCTGTAAGCGGACCGACAAGGCGGCAGCATTTGGCGAGCCGTGGGGATCGACGGATGAGGTGCTAATGTCTCACTTGTCGTTCGCTTCACGGCCTTGCCACTTCCAGAAGGCTTCCACGGGTGGAGCAGCGGACTGATGACGCTGCCGTGGCAAGACATCAAGACATCAAGAGATCAAGACATCGAGACAGACGGCGGATACAGGGCCGGGGGGCATGCGCAGGCGGATGGTGGCAGGTGGCAAGAACAAAATCGCTGTGCGCGCTGCGTATGTAATCACGTAGGTAATCACGAGCTGCGAGGCGGTTTCAGCGTGGCCGCCCCTGCGGCAGCCAAGCGTGCGCGAGCGGCTCTTTGGGTTTGCATGGCTCTGGCAGCGAGGGATCCACGAGAGCTGCAGACAGGCAGGCAAGGCGCGTGACCTGTCCGATGGCAAGTATCGGCCTGCATCGCAGGAGAGTGAAGGCCAGCGCTGGTCAGACCTAGGGCGGCCAGCGGCGAGAACAAGTTGTGGCAGCAGCGCGCCTGGCAAGGCTTGGGCTTGGGCTTTGTGCGGGAAGACAGGCTTCCAGAAAGGCTTGGGGGCTTCGACAGCTGCAGCTGTGAAAGTCAATCCAGGTGGGGAGAGCAGCCGCTAGACTGCTTTGGGATCGAGTCGATTCACCATGGGCCCTCCCATTCCATTCGCATTCCATCCTGCCCAGCACTTAGTCCCCGAGCCAGCCAAACCACCAAACCACCAAACCACCTACCCGTCGCCCTCACCCACGACTCGCCCGCGCGCCCTGATGCCGCGCACGCTGCCGCCAATTCTGCGAGTGCGCTGCTCGCGACACTGACGTTCGACTGCACACTGACTGCAGCGCCCCTGCCTGTCTGGGCCGACAACGACAGCGACGACCACGACAGCCACAGCAGCAGCAACGGCCGTCCCTTGCGCCTGCCTGTCTGGCTGTCTACTGCAGCTCGCCTTTGCCCTGCGCATCTTCTCGCCTGCCTCGACGCTGCTGTCCTAGCGCTCTTGCGCCTACTGCTCCTGTCGCACCTGCCGTCGCTCTCGGTGCGCCCTTCCCTCGCCGCACTGCGCACTTGCTCTGGCAGACATCGTTACCCGTCTGCTGCACCGTCGCATCTGCCCTTTGCGCTCTCCTTGCCTCCTTGTCTGCCGCTCCGTTGCCGCCGATAGTATTCTCCGTTGCACTGTGGACCCCGTAGGGCTGGCTTGACATTGCCGTTTCACATCGCATCCCAGATCACGAACTGCGGCCCGCGGGCTGCGACTTCCCCACGCCTGGGTCCCTCGGCTTCGCTGCCAGCGCTACCTCCTTCCCTCTAATCACGATTGGCACTGTCGACCCACTCCTGGCCCCGTCTGTGACCACGTCGCTCTGCACACGCTATCGTCTTGTGCCACTCAAGCCCTCCTGTGCCTCCTGTGCATCCTCCACTGAAACCCTCCCCATTTTGCGACATATACACAGCACCCTCCCTCTGTGCGGGAGGCTCCACGCACGTCCCAGACCACCTCCGTCCAGTCGCCACGGCAAAGGTGAAAACAATGGAGCATGGCATGTGCAATGTCATCTACATTGACCGGCGCGCCAACGACGAACACGTGCGGCGAGAGACTCTCTCTGACTCGCTTGTTGCTAGAACTAGCACCGGCAATGTAGGACAGAGCTACTTCGCTACTGGCAAAACGCCGCCGGCCGAGGTCCATGCCAACGTCGAAGCCATCCTGTCCATGTTCAATCAAGGTAAATCGCATCCGCTACGCGCACCAACTATCCATACTCACTCATGTTATAGTCCACATTTGCGCTTCTGGCCGATCGTGTCTAGCAAAAATTGCCAGTATTCTTGAGTCACCCAAGGCCAACGTGCCAATATTTGTCATCATAGACGTCCCTTACGACGAAGAGCAGCGCCTAAAGCGATTGTCTCGGGAGCCTCGCACACCTTCACCTACCTCCTCGCGCTTAATACGGATAGACACCACTGAGCCCGATGACATCTACGGCACCCATCTCCTCACCCACGTGTCATCCGAGATTTCTTCCAGGAACTTTTCCAAAGTCGTTGTGCCTGTCGTCATGTTGACTGGTCTCGAACGTGAAGCAGCAAAGTCTGGCCTACCTTCACCAGGCATACATGGTGCGCAGGTCCTCACCGATACCATGCGCTTAAGCCGTTACTTGGATACTGGTGCCTTTGATGTCTTGTCGAGCCCTCTGTCCAAGGATCGCATGCACGGTCTAGTTATCCATGCCTATCGACTACAAAGAGAACTCGCGCGCGAAGAAGCAAGTTTTCTGATGTCCAAGCGGAATCGAAAACTATCCTGGGTCGGCGTTGATGATACGAAGCCTTACGCTTACTTGCGCGAGGCTATGGTCTCTAACCTAATGACTGGTATCTGTAACCCAGAGACTGTAGGAGACTCACTAGATCCTAGGTATGATCACCTGGACAAGACTCAACTTATACTAACATAATCAGTGACTTTCAACTGAGCCTAGATAGGAGGAACTTTGTAGAGGAAGTTGTAGGAACGTGGGCTTTCTCTGCTCACGATTATACGGATGATGAGCTGCTCTATGGAGCACTTGTCATGCTACAGCATGCACTTCAAATACCCGAACTAGAGAAGTGGACAATTCCTGAAAGTTAGTACGTCTCTCCGTTCTGGTGAACCATTGGCTAACTTCGCTCTAGGTGAATTGATTGTCTTCCTCTTGGCCAGCCGCACCGCGTACAACGAGTTTGTAAAATACCACAACTTCCGTCATGTCGTCGACGTCCTACAGGCCCTGTTTTACTTCCTCGTCAAAATAGGAACTCTACCCTCATATCCTTCCCACGACTCGACCAACTTGCCGGTGACCCAATCGCCTATAGCCAAACTCCTGCAGCCATTCGATGCGCTTACGTTGCTCATTTCCGCCATAGGACACGATGTTGGCCACCCTGGTGTCAACAATGCTTTTCTTGTAGCGTTGAATGCACCCCTAGCACAACTTTACAACGATCGCTCCGTCCTTGAATCATTTCATTGCGCGGCTTATTCGCAAATATTAAGGCGCTATTGGCCGAAGGTGTTCGCAGATACTGCGATGCGCAAGCTCATGATCAATAACATCCTTGCAACCGACATGGGCCTACATTTTAAGTATATGACTGACCTAGGGAATTTGCAAGAGAAGATCGCGCACGACAAGGGCGAAACTGATGCCTGGAGTGTGAAAGTGAAGGAAGAGCAGAAGGATTTGGCTTGCTGTGTTCTCATCAAGTGTGCAGATATCTGCAACGTGGTAAGTTTGTACAACCTGAGAGAAGATTTTACTCGACGACTCACAACGGCTTTTAGGCGCGCAAATTCAACGTGGCTGCGAAATGGGCCAATATCCTCACCGATGAGTTTAGCAACCAGGGGTCAATGGAGCAAGAACTGCGGATGGCATCATGCTTGTTCGGCGGACCACCCGTTCGAGATGACATGATCAAGCTCGGAGAGTCGCAAATTGGGTTCATGAACATATTCGCTAGACCGCTATTCGAAGCAGTCACGGACATCCTACCTGCAATGCGATTTGCAGTCGACGAGATTCTCGCGAACAAAGCCATCTGGGAAAGCAAGATTGATGATGAACGCCAAAGGAAACGGAATCATCCGAAACTTTCAATGGGTCTTCTAGCTCCATCATTCTCTGTTGACCCAACACCAAGCCCTCGATCTGGGAGCCCGACCAACTCTCACTTTTCACCACCTGTGTCGCATCCCGTTCACAACGCCACAAAATTAATGTCTTGCCAAGAGGCTGGGCGTCGAGGATCAACAGGGTCGTTGAGTGGCGAGAAAGGCTCAAGAAGGGCCTCTGCCGTTGGAATTGCGGGGCAACGCGGATCCATATCCCGTGAAAATCAAGGATCAAGACGAGGGAGTGGAGATGCCAGTCTAACAGCGATCCTTGTTACGCAAACCCCAAATGCTTCCGACTCCCTCTCCAAGGAGTCCAGCCCAAAGCCTGATGAACAACTTCGAGGACAACGAAACGATGCGCTCGTACCATCTGCCTCTACGAAGAAAGAGAGAGACGGCGCACGGCCTGTTACAGCCCCATCACAAGCCAGGCGTAGCCAGGGTAAGCACCAAAGCACACCCAGTGCGCCTCCTCCCCCTTTCTAATCTTAAATTCTTAATCCAAGAGTGACTAATTCTGCTATAGTTGTCAATCTCTACCCTCTACCACAGCCGTCACCACAAAGCCACTCCCAGGTTGACCTGTCACACACTATCAATGGCAATCTTGACGGCTCGAAGTTACGGCAATGGGACACGAGTAAAGTCAGTGGTGACAGCAGTATGACCCAATCAGATACATCACGTAATCCGAGCTGGTGGCGTCAGATGAGTACTCGGCGTAGCGCACGGGACGTTAGAAACGGCGATATAGACGGGCGAGCTCCACACAAGGAAACGATGCTTGATACAACGCCATCAAACACCAACTCGACAGCCACATCGCCAACCATCCCGAGCCCAGGCAGGAAAACTACGACGGGAAAGATTAAGAATTTTTTTAAGCGAAAACCTAGGCAAGAAGAGCAGCAAAAACAACTGTCTAGCTTTGGTAGCTCTTCCCAACTCAGGACGCCACCGACTAGCGATCCAGGCCGTTCGTTAAACAGTGATGATTGAAACGCCACTGTATATTTGTTTTCTTTCAACATCTTTACGAACAATGCCGCATCTGATATCACGGTATTCTTCCTCATCACATAACATACCCAACCAAAAGCGATGCTTGGTATTTTCCAGCTTTCATTGCTGACTTTCTGGTACTTTGGATTCGCATAAGGTACAATACCTCACGCATGACATCATGGGCGGCCACGAAAAAAAGCTCAACAACTCTACTTACCGTTTAGGATTTCATTCATCTCACCCTCGGGACATTTGTTCAGCAATGCTCAGCAATGTTCGGGATCGAGGCTGCATTTCTCCTTGCGCATTTCCCCAACTCCGCGCATCCAGTCGCTTACACTAGAAACATCTTTTGTCACGCAACGCACGATACCGGAGTGAGTTTCGTCGATAACATACAGTCTTGAGCGTTGGAATTTTTACGCTTCGCACTCCGTTTCGCCATACATTTGTCGCAACGCCGCTTGTTACTTGCATTCTAGCAAAGTCAGCTATTTTTAGGAAGTTTGGCCGTATTGTTTTACCGTCAATACATTACATTGCGCAGAACTATGTTGTCGAGGTGTCTGTTAGCTATTTATAGCAAATATGAGCAGGGTTGTTTCGATCAAGGATGAGCGTCGGACGCCGAGCAACAGAGACGTGCACTCTGGAGAGAGAACCTTAGAATAATCAGAGGAGGTGTCAGCCCTAGCCTACAGGGGAGAATAGGCGGGCAGCCATGTTCTCTGAACTGCTACGCAATGTAGCCGCCTGGCGCAACTAATGAACTCTTCTCATAATGAAATGTATATTCTCAACACCATCGCTCAACTCTGACGGGTAGGCCAGCGTCGCTCTGTGCTCGATTTCCTTTAGTGGCCCACAGCCCATACGCATATATTTCTTCTCCGCTGTATTTATATGTATGCTACGTTGTATGTATAGGAAAAGCGCCAAAAATTCTGCCTCGAACCTCATCAAGATAGCCGTAACTGACGAGCGGTATAGCGCTTGATGCTCGACACCAACTACTATTAACTACTAATGACATAGTATTGAGAAAAAGTTACCGTCGATTCGAAGTAGAGTGTTGCCCAATACCGATGAACCTTTGAAACATGTACACATTAGATAAAAGCGCAGGCCCCCCCCCACCCCAAAAAAAAGTCACAAAAATGGAGCTACGCTCTCAACAGCAAGTCTTGTTCTTACCTAGGACAACCCAGTCCTCCTTCCTTCTTGACCACATCTGCACACCGTTCACACAGCTCGTTTTCCTCATCGCTGACAAGGCGCCAGCACCTCGGACACTTTTCGCCAGCGGCCCGGCGCACGGTGACCTTTGCGCCATCATAGAGCCACATATGGCCCGGGACCGGAGCGAGTATTTCCTGCACGCTCTCCGCATGCGAATGCGCGTCTTTGCTCGTGCTCACCTCGAAGTTTGAAACGACGAATAGCGCGGCAAGATAGTCGTGCAAGGCGACTGGATCGAAGTGCGGACGCAAGCAGCGGGCGACGAGGGTTTCCAAGGCGGACGCAGCCTTGTTGCTCAAGTGCAGCGTTACGTCTGACTCAAGCGAGGAGCGGATGAGTTTGTTTTCACGCAAACGCTCCTGGGCGCCTTTGATGGCTGTGTTGAGGGTGGCAACGTCGTTGCACATGATTTCGAGGTCGCGCCCAGAGGGATCTTCGGGGACGGGAAGGGGAGTCCAGTGCTTGAGGGCGGGGTGTGTGGTGTTTGCTCGGAGCGGTTCGGGGACGTGGTCCCACACTTCTTCTACCAATAAGGGGACAATGGGCGCAAGGATCTCGAGAGTCTCGTAGAAGATGAGGCCCAGGACGCGTTGGATGGCTTGGCAGTCGTCCTTGTTGCCCGCGTAGATTCTGTCTTTGAGCGTTTCAAAGTAGAATGATGATAAATCGGTCGATATGTACTTGTTGAGAACGTTGATGCCTTTGTAGAATTCGAAATTGCTGTAATGGTGGTGCACTTCGCTACTGACTTGGACAAGGCGATGGATAGCGAGACGGTCGGCCAGGTTGGCATCATCTGCATCCTCACCTTCTTCGGTTGTGAGCTCTTCGAAACTCGAGAATTTTGGTTCGCATGACGGAAATGAGAAGATGCCAAGTAGCCACCTGAAGGTCACGCGATATTTGTGCAATGCTTGATTGACTGACATTAAAACTGGTTGACCGATGGCCACATCCCGCGTGTAGTCACTGCTTGCAACCCAGAGGCGGAGAGCATCAGTGCCCATACCATCGTAAGATGGCCCCCCTGGAGTTTTCCGAGGTCCCTTTTCATTCTTACGCTTGAGCGGAGGCAAGAGTTCACCAGACATGATTTGAGATGGAGATATAACGTTCCCCAAAGACTTGCTCATCTTGCGTCCTTTGGAGTCAAGCGTGAAACCATGTGTAATAAGAGTCTTGTAGGGAGCCTGCGCAACGGAGGTGGAACATGGATGGGTGGCGACGTAGGTAAGTAGCGAAGACTGGAACCAGCCACGATGCTGATCAGTTCCTTCGAGGTATACGTCTGCGACAGGTTGATCTTCCTGGGGAGGGAGAAGAGCCCAGCTGGTCCCACTATCAAACCACACATCCATGGTATCTTTACCTCGGATATAGGTGCCAGTAAGATGAGATGGGATCCATGCTGGGTCATCCTGTTCATCTATCCACCAAGCGTCCGTGCCACGCTGCCCGATCACTTCAATGATGTGGCTGATGGTTTCTGCGTCCATGATTGCCTCGAACTTATCTCCTACAACCTTGTAAAGGTAAGGAATAGGCACACCCCAAGCACGCTGACGGGAAATACACCATTGACTTCGGCCTTGAATGAAGCTCTCCAACCTTGCCCGGCCAGAATCCGGTATGAACTCAACGTTAGTAAGCGCTTGCATTGAGGCATCCTTGATGCTTTCAACGTTTGCAAACCATTGCTCTGTAGCCCTTGTAATGACAGGTTGCTTCGTTCTCCAGTCAATGGGGTATTTGTGAGCATAGACTTGTTTACCTCGAAGCAAGCCTTGTTTCTCGAGATAGTCGCACACGGCATTAGCTCCGGTCTTCGCCTCGTCGGCAACAGGAAGACCTTCAAGCACCCCAGGCTGCTCGGGAAAGGCGTCTTTTGTGAAAGCACCTGTATCATCTATCGGGGCAAAAGCAGGAAGTCCGAGGGCGTGACATACGTGATAGTCATCCATACCATGACCGGCAGCTAGGTGGACTGCACCAGTGCCGGACAAGTCGGAGACAAAATCTGCATGGACAAGAGGCTGTAGGCCACGTACTCTTTGGAAAGGGTTTTCGTAACAAGCATGCCCAATAAGATCTGAGCCTCGCAGTGTGGGGACGACGACAGGGAGTTGTCGCCCGAGGACCTTCTCATACTCTGCTACTCGTGAAACTGCCATGATTGTCAACTCGTCGGCTATGACTGGGTCTTTGATTATGCAGTAATCTATATCGTTATGCAGGGCAATTGCACTGTTGGCAGGTAGTGTCCAAGGGGTTGTGGTCCAGATGACGACATTAAAGTCACTGCTCATTCCCTTCAGCACACCATACCTCAAGTCTTCAGAAAGATAGACCGGAAAGCGTACAAAAGCAGCCAAGCTCTCGTGTGCTTCGTCGTATTCCAGCTCCGCCTCCGCGAGTGCTGTTCTGGAGCTTGGACTCCAAAATACCGGTTTGTGCTGTCGGTAAATCAAGTTTTTTTTGAACATGGCCTTGAAGACTTGAAGCTGTCTGATTTCGAAGTCGGGGTCCATGGTTTTGTAAGCATTTTGCCAGTCGCCCATGACAGCCCACTCCTTGAACGCTTGCTGTTGCTCCTCGATGGTGGAGCGAGCTAATTCGCGTGCTGCCTGGCGGATGCTCACAGGGTCGGTGTGAGCAGCTTCCTTCTTCTGCGCTTGCAGGGCTTTGATTTCGATGGGCAAACCATGACAGTCCCAGCCGGGAGTAAAAGAGACAGCTCGGCCTTGACCGACCTGAAAACGGCAAATGATGTCCTTGGTGATCTTGTTCAGGGCGTGACCAATGTGAAGAGGTCCGTTTGCATATGGCGGTCCGTCATGTAGCGTGAATATACGAGAAAGAGCATGCTGCCCCTTCTTTTGGCGACTTCGCTGTGCTGCGTAGAATTCGTCTGTGCACCGACGTAGATATTCAGAGTTCAAAGATGGGGCCGGCCTAGCCGGAAAAGATGAATTTGGTAGCCGGAGTGTGGGCGACCACGATGCGCGGAGGACACGCGCCGGGGCTATCATGATAGCGTCCAAGGCACATCCGCCAAAGGGAGCGGATGGGGGATTGGGTGAGCCTAATAAATTGATAAAGGCTGGCTAGAAGAGAAGATTAGCCGAAGCTGTCGCGACACAGAACCGAGAAAAAGGAAGTCTATATGCGATGCCTTTGCTCCGCGGCGCAGCAGGACGCGGTATCTACAGATCAACAGGCGCTGCGTGGGGAAGGGAACACACTGCCTTCCTATCAACTCAATGCCATAGCGGCGTGTGGCTGAAAAGAGAAGTTGTGTCAAGGATAGCAGACGCAGCAGCAGACGCAGCAGCAGAGTTCATTCGCTGCGGGTTGGAGCACGCACCATCTTCTCGGGTACGATTTACGCTCCGCGGATGGCATGCATGACTACGAGAATCAAAACAGCGAACAGTTACACCCCCCAAGACCGCACAACGAAAAATACTGGGGCACCTGCATGAAGCCCATGTTCCAAATATTCAAGACTACACCTCAACCGCCTGTTTTTTGCCTCGCTTCATAGCTTGATAGCTTCTCTCCCTACCACAACTTCCCGCTTGTCTGGGCTATTTTTTTACGCAAAGTTATCTTGTTGTTGACATTCTGCTGATGGCGTTTAAAGTTCAGAGGAGGCTGCGGTATCCTACATCCAATATCGTGTCACGCGTATTGCGACGACAGGTCCCATCCGGCTCTCAACCGCCCCATGGGTCTATGCAAGTGCCCAACGGTCTTTGCTATAGTAGCACAACATCACTGGAACCCACCGACATTGAACCAAAACTTCTTTCTTGATCCCTGTACCCTCATCAATATTCTTGTCGTACGCTCCTACAGTGGCTCCCGCTCATGAGTCCACTCTTGTGCATAACCGTACATCCGCGATATGGGCCATAGCAGTGTGCCACCAAGAACCCCGGTGAACTCCATCTATGCAATATGACTTCATGCTAGCCTAGGTGTACGCTTCATGCACAACGCCACTCAGCCGTGCTTTCATTAGCAAATAGGGGTCTCTTTCAATACACCGTCAAGGCGCTGACAGCCCCATTCTTCAGTACTTCAAATACCATACCGGGAAAGCCAAACAGCTCCACATTACCTACATCGGAAGCGGCTTCCACCATGCCGCTCCCGGGATTAGCGAACCTGCTCTTTTTGCCTGAGCCCTCGTCCCATCCACCCAGAAGCTCAACGCTGCTACCAGGGCTATCGCCCCATCCCCTGTTAAGGGCCATGCCTCGTTGTTGCAAACGCTCTTGCTCTTCGCTATCGTAATGTGATTGGAACACTTCCTTGAGTCTGTTGGAGATGTCGGGGAATTGCATCTCTGAGTTGAGAGGTTCCCGATCCATGTTTGATGGCACATGTTCTAGCGTCCACCTGCTCCGTCTGTGGCGATTGAATTGGTACGAACCTGGTATATTGCCATGAAAGACTATCTTTGTCGCTGTGAGGTGATTCAAAGGCTGCACAGTAAGTGAGCCTTCTTTGTGCACATCAGACTCTTTGCGCTCCGAGGTTGGGGAAGGAGGCGAAATTTGTGTCGGTTGTGATATCAATATATCAAAGCCATGGTGATAGTAGTTGTAGAAGTGTTCTGCAGTAGCTATTTCACGTTCTTGTGCTTCAAGTGCTGCCTCATCATCATCGTCCCAGTCATCGCCGGGATCAGAGCCAATCGCCGAGCTACGGTCTGAGTCAAGTATGTCATCGGGCGTGAGTCGGCCAGGCGACAGGTCTGAAGCGTCACTTATTCTTCGATCCTTGTGTATCGAAAGGCGATGGTCGTTCTTATGGTATATAGAATCTGGAGCACCTAGTTCCATAATCAAGTCTTGGGGAGTGGTCTCACTGAGAGTGATGTAGAAAGGAGATGCAAAACGCCTCACAATCTCAATGCGTCCCTCGCCATGGATTTTGACCGTTTCGGTCTCATCTGGACCTCCTTCACGGCCTTTACCGGCCAAAGCCAAAGACCTAGGGTTCGGAGGGATTGCGGTGAATAGGCTCCCTCGAGCCTTTTGCCATGATTCGCCATGGAAGATTGCCATTGATGTTGCAGGCCCAGTAGCAGTAGATGACAGAAGCGAGATGAAGTCCTTTCTTGGCGAATATGCAGAGTGCTGCACAGGGAAGTTGAAAGCAACGCCTGGGTATGACAAGTTGTATGTTCCTCTCGCATTTGGATCGTCAGAACGGGGTGGGATGTACTCTCCACCATAAGTTGGGCCCAGGAGCTTGTCGTAGACGTGCCTGAAGCGCGGACCAGACGGTCCTCCCGGCAGCATACTATGGCCATCTGTTGGCTTGTAGACATCAATATCCTTGTACACCAGCCTAGCCTTGGCGAAGTCGAGCACTTCTATCAGCCTCAAGCGCTGGTCTGGTCCGTCGAATTGGAGTCGCAAACCGTTGTCTGGCAGAGCGAGCTGTACGGGAGAGGCGATGGGGCGTTGGTCGTCATGGTACAGCTGGAGGCGAGGAAAGGCTTTGACGTCTGCTTTGATAGTTGTCAGTATGTCATGCAGGGAGCAGCCGAGCGCTGTGAAGTGGTTAGCCAGCCATCTGGGACACGGAAATGCGACCGGTGTACTTATGAAGCCGACGCCGCGCCCTGGCTGCAGCAGCATATTGCCGTCTTCCATGATGAGGTTTGGAGAAAGGAGGCGGACTACGCCGATTCAACGAGGGTTGATGTGGCTAGGGGAAGCTCGTGCTTTGGGCGCGTGGACACCACCTGGGTAGGTAGGCACCCGAGCAGACATCCAGGAGGTCACATGTGAGGATGCTGCAATAATCAGTGGCTCTGCCCAACATGCACACTGCGCAAGCGTGACTCCCCGGCGAATAATGTGCAGCCGTTTGCGCTGTATTGCTGTCGAATATGACGTGGGAGGGGCGGGCTCGGCTTATCAGCGGCTCAAGCTCCATCTGCTGGTCCCTGCAGCGTCTTGGCGCGTAAACAATGGTCCCACTCTCTGTGTTTGTTGTGTTGCCGAACGCCCTAATTGTGATCACAGCTCTTATCGTCACCACCACCACCACCTGGTATTCACACATCGGCGCCATGTCTGGTCTCCCACGGTTAGGACCGCCGCAGGCCAAGCGAACAGCATCCACAATGCGGCCACCCACATCGCGACCAAACCCACTCCTATCACGCGGCCGGTCTGCTACTCCTGCCATGGATGGCCGTGCGTCGCGAGCAGAATCGGTCGCTTCATCCAGGGCCCCAAGATCGTCTCCTCTGAAGCGGAAGGAGCGCGATTTCGACGCTGCAGAGGAGGAAACAAACATCAACGTTGTTGTTCGGTGTCGAGGACGCAACGATCGCGAGGTGCGCGAAAACAGTGGTGTTGTGGTGTCAACGAACGCCATCAAGGGATCCACTGTAGAGCTTTCAATGGGCTCAAATGCACTCAGCAACAAGACGTATCAATTCGACAAAGTATTCTCGCCAGCTGCCGACCAGGGCATGGTTTTTGACGAAGTCGTGTCACCTATTCTCGACGAGGCAAGACTCGATGGTTTGACTAAACCCAACACATCACTAACAAGCCACTAGGTTTTGAATGGCTTCAATTGTACCATTTTCGCCTATGGCCAAACCGGCACTGGCAAGACCTACACCATGACTGGTGACATCTCTGATATCCTCCCATTGCCGGACGCGGCTGGTATCATTCCTCGTGTCCTTCATGCCCTCTTCGATCGACTTGAAGCAGACGAAACCGAGAGCTCCGTCAAGTGCTCCTTCATCGAGTTATACAACGAAGAATTGCGCGATCTATTCTCTACCGACGAAAACGTCAGGTTGAAAATCTTCGACGACAATAGCAAGAAAGGTCACAGCACAACCCTGGTTCAAGGCATGGAGGAATGTCATCTGAAGACGGCGGCCCAAGGCATCCAATTATTACGCGACGGGAGTCACAAGCGCCAGGTTGCAGCAACCAAGTGCAATGATCTTAGCTCTCGAAGCCACACTGTCTTCACCATCATGGTGTACATTAAACGCATGACAGAAGACGGTCAAGAATACCTCGGCGCTGGAAAACTAAACCTTGTCGATCTTGCCGGCAGCGAAAACATCCAACGAAGTGGCGCAGAGAACAAGCGCGCAGCGGAAGCCGGTCTTATCAACAAGAGCTTACTGACCCTCGGCCGCGTTATCAACGCCCTGGTTGAGCGCAGCTCCCACATTCCATACCGCGAGTCGAAGCTTACCCGTTTACTACAAGATTCGCTCGGAGGTCGGACAAAAACTTGTATTATTGCCACCTTGTCACCAGCGAAAAGCAATCTTGAAGAGACAATTTCCACCCTGGATTACGCATTTCGAGCCAAGAACATTCGAAATAAGCCACAAGTAAATCAGGCAATCAATAAGAAGACTTTATTGAAGGAATTTACTGCAGAGATTGAGAAGCTAAAGAGTGAACTGATTGCGACCCGCCAGCGGAATGGTGTTTATTTGACCCAGGAGAACTATGAGGAGATCACTACCATCAGCGAATCGAGACGTATCCTCAGTGAGGAGCAGCGCGACAGGCTCGAGACGATGGAAATCAAGCTTCGAAACAAGATCGAAGAGCTTTTTAAGGTATCGACAAGCTTCCAGACCTTGAAGAAGGACAATGAACAGACCCAACTAGCTCTTGATGGTACTAAAGGCATCCTTGAAAAGACGGAGATCGTTCTAGAACACACCCGCCGGAACCTCAACGACGAAACTGAGCTACGAAAGGCCCATCAGAAAACCGAGGACGCGTTGGCAGAAATCGGCCAAGACATGATTTCAACACTCAGCAAGACGACATCGGACATTGATGGGCTGCGATCAAAGATTCGCCGGAAGTCGGAACTTCAATCTCAAAATCGACGAAACTGGACTTCTTCGCAGACCAACGTCCTGGATACTACACGCCTTGTGGAGGACCGTATTGAAGAGTTTCAACAACAGCAAGAAGGGTTGATGGCTTCACTCTCGGATCGAATGCATGCATTTGTCAAGGATGAGCTTGACCACCTAGGCGCATCTCAGTCATTCCTACAGGAGAAGAAGCAAGCTTATCAAGTGTCTGAACAAGAAGTCAACGAACAAACAGCGAAGTCTCGTGATGACATGAACGAAGTACTGGAGGAGATAAAAATGCTTCGCGAAGATGTTAAACAAAAAATTGGTGCTGGTCTTGACGAGCTTTCGGCTGCGGCCGAGACTATATCAGCGAGCATCATCACTGAATTAGAGGCTTTCCACACCCAGGTCCATTCGTCATATGCTTCATTAGGACGCGATTTCAAGACAACTTTTGACGACCTCGTGAAGGACCTCACCGAGCAGCAGGTGGAGAATGAGCGGCTCCGCCAGCAGGTTGTGGACGCAAACGCAGCGATAATCAAAGCGAACAAAGCTTCTCAAGGTCAGATTGCGCACATTGTCGACGAGGAAAAACAGAAGTCGGCCGAAGAACGTCAACGCTTGGTCTCCCAGATTACTGCCCTTATCAGTGCAACTGCAGATGCACAGGAGATAAGGCTCGGCGAGAAGCTGTCTAACGTAACCGATGAGATCGGTGTAGCTAATACAGCGTTCGAGGCGAAGCAAGAAACATACACGACGAGCATTGACGCATGGTCAAGCCGGTCTCAAGACATCTTGACAGGCGTTTCAAAATCAAGAGACACTGTAAAGACAAAAATCAAGTCAGACTTTGCCGCCGCAACTCAACATTCGACTTCAATCCGCGACACCACGACTTCTGTTCATGAAAGCACAGTTAAGACCGTCGAGGCACAGATGGCTCATTTGGATACACAGTTGCAATCTTTAGACGACATCGTCGCCGAAATTCGCGAACAGAACAACTCCCATCACACTGCTCACACTGAGTCGCTTGCTACACTGTCATCGACTGTGCAAGCATCGTATGCCAGCATCGGCGAACACCTGTCTTCCTCCTTCGAGCGCGTCCAATCATTAGAGGCTGATGTATCTGCACAAGCTGGTACACTCAAGAATACACTTCCCTCTCTAGGTGCGGACGCCGTCATCCGTGCACCTCTCTATCAACTCCGCGAGAATATCGGTTCGCAAAATCTCATCGAATACAATTCAACCGGCGAAACTCCTCAGCGAGTTTCTTATCAGATTCCATCGAATCTTCCTCGCACTGAAGCTCATGAAAGCCTCCTCTCCCGCCTCCGCGACCGCCCCAAATCCTCCGACTCCACCTCCCGCAGCCCGTCCAAGCAAGCCGTCTTCAACGATACTACAAACACCCTCTCATCGCCGACCGATATGTTCAAACTCAGCACCTCCACCAAACCTATTTTCGCCCGCTCTGTTAGTGCGACCTCTCATGCACACACGATGACTTTCAGTACTGGGGCGTCATTGCGTGAACTGGATGTTAACGTCGTTGCGCAGGAGTCCCATACCCAGCCTCTACCTCTCGTGTCCCAGTCTTCAGATAGCATGGTCATGGCCTTGCCACCAAACAAGAAGCAGCGTGGTAATGGAGATGAGGGAAGCAAGCTACCAATGAAGAAGATGCGGAAAACAGTAGCCGGCATCGCAGATAGAGAGAACCTGAGCATCACAAACTTTGCAAATAGCGTTGGCCCCGGAGTCGCGGGGACCAGGAGGCTAAGAAGCCATGGTAGTCAGTAATAGAGGAGATTATGCGACGTTGGGCTAAGTGCTTGGGGAACTGAAGACCTGACGTGATCAGCTTCAGCTATGTTATCTCAAGCTATGCAGTGGCTACTTTATTTTTGCGTGTATACAAGACTACTTGCATTGGTTAGGCGCAAGGCGCGGTTGGCAAATGAGTTGGGGATCTTACATCACTCGTGCTCATTGTTGGTGTGACCTTCCACCTTGTTTGAAAAGGCCCAAATCGGCGGTAATGAAACGAATATTTTCTTTTCATATCCATTTCCTAATCATCGCTGTGCCCCGGACATCAACCCAGTTGCCTTTTCTCCGTATGTGCCCAGCCTATCATGCAGGCGTAGACATGACGAAGGACTCACGCCACCTCAGCAGCGACCAGCTCGCCCAAGTCGCACGGCCATGCACGCTCTCAGTCAACCGGAAAAGTGGAACTTGACCACTTCAGACGTAGCAGCCAGAAGATACTCAAGCTACCTAGGACCTTACTTCAGGTATTTACAAGTGCGGCTAGAGGGATCTACAATTCCTAATCGAATTATTTAGTAGCATATAGTCTATTGTATACATCTAGCATTGATGTAAGGAGTGTGTTTGTAAATCTATTACAACACTTCAAGTAATACCTATACCGATTTTGAAGCTCGAATTTAGTCTATATACTTCAATTTTTTGGAGTTTTCTCCATATTTTGATGTTCCTTGGCGCTCGCTAGCGTGCCCCTAGTAGCAGTCCGTTGGCTGTGAGCAACCAGCAGCTAAAATCAAAGCCCCTGCTAGCGCCTGGCCACTTCGGACTAACCGTTGAATAGTACCTAATTGGAACTATGCGCCATGGTTGACGACGAGCCCTAAACCAAGAGATGATATCTGGATACGTATACTTGTAGTAAATATTTAGCTGGAGGCCCTATCTCATTCCATCGTGGGCGTGAATTTTCTCCTTTACTAGGTAGTATTGATCACATTTGCGTTATATTCCCCTTTACCTGGGCGCGTCCGTTTGCCATATTCTCTCTACCTAGACGCGTCCGTTTGTCATATTCTCTTTACCTAGACGCGTCCGTTTATCGGCGTTCCGTTTGTCGGCGCTCCATTTGTCAGCATTTGTCGGTGTAGCTTCCTATAAGACTGCTACTTCCCAATCAAACGTTTCTCTCTTCTCCACTCCACAACATCACTTTGTTGCTTAAGCACGACAGCAAGATGTCCGCACCATATCCAAACTTCGGTGAATTGCCGCCCGGCGGGTTTAGCAAAGCCCAACAAGACAAGGCCAAAAAGCGACGCTGGCTTTCACGCTCTGACGAAGAGATTGCAGAGCATATGGACAACCGCAACCTGCGCTATCGCAAGGGATGGCCCCAACTTCCGCCGCTCCCAGTCTCTACTGTTTTTAAAGGCGCCCGGGACTTAGTAAACGATCCAGCAGCTGTCATCGAAATGGTGGAGGTATTGTGCCGGGTTCAGAACATTCACGCGACCCATATCACCTTCGCTTTTCGGGTACCGGAAGTTCGGCAGGAAGGTGAACAATACCATACGCTGGTAGTCGCCGCTGATCTCAGAGAAAACCCTATGGTCTACTCACTCATTATCCAAATCCGAAAATATCTCCAACAGGATCCGCAACATCGGGAGATATTTATCGAGATCATCGATGACCGCGTCCGACTCGGCTTATTCAGCTTCGCTATTCCTCCGTCTGAAGAGCATCTGCTGGACGTCTGGGAACCGGCCTTCGACATCGCCTTGGAAGAAATACGTAAACGGAAGGAGCAGTGGATCACGATCGAAATGTTGTATCGCGGTTTGGAAGATGATGCAGCAAGGTGTCCAGCAACAGTCGTGATCACTTCGCCAACTGCTGCACGAGACATCTGGATCAACGCTATTCTCCCGGACATTCACAAGCGTTTCCGGGTGCTATCTCCTTCTCTGGGCATTGAGTTGCTTTGCGGCTCATCACTTCACACCAATTCAGGGGGAGTGCCACCTGGTGCACAGACATACCAACAGCATGTACCGATGGGCTCTTCCATTGGACAGCGGGACCTTGAGAAACATTCGGGTACAGCTGGTGGCATGGTGAAGTTATCAAATGGCGCGATATATGCCTTAACTAACCATCATGTTGTACGCAATGACAGCCTCGACAATCGTGAGTGCAATAACCGCATATACCATTGGCTTTCACTAACTGCTTGCGATGTAGTACTCACCAACAGAGCCGTCGATGCCAGCGAACCGCCATTCCTAAAGCCCGGAAACCCTGCGTTCGATCCTAACAAGCATCGCTTAACATGTCCGTCCAACCAGGACAACAAAGCCTTCATCAAAGATCGCGAAGGTATTCGTAATACGTTGTCCAAACAAAGCGAGGAGCCTGGGGTACCGGAACATCTTGCTTCCGCACAAGCTGAGCTCACGATGGCAGAAACGACAGATCGTTCTTTTGGAACGGTCTATGCTTCTTCAGGTCTACGAACAGTCAGGCGCGAAAAGTTTTCAAGTAACCCTACAGATGGGAAGCTTGCAGCAAGAACCGGCAAGCCTCTGTATCGCTTCATGCTTGACTGGTGCCTATTACAAATCCATCCTAGGCGTAGCATGTCCAACCTTCTTCCTATGCGGCAGCAGTATAACATGGGCGGCTACAGCACCCTCAAATCGGGGCTAAAATGTTCGCGGTGGACGGTTATGAACAACCTCAAGTGCCATATCTCGAAAGACGAAGTAAGCGTTGGAAAGTTTGGTCGTACTACAGGTTTCACATACGGGGAAATCAACGCGGTTCCCACTGTCATCCACCCTAAGGCCGACGATGGACAATACGGGTTCGTTTCTGAGACTTATGGCCTCACGGTCAAGGACTGTGGTTACAGCATGTCATTCCTTGCTCATAATAGTAAGAGCAAACCTGTGGTGGATAGAGGAGACTCTGGAAGCATCGTCTTACACGCGCCTTCCGGCGACTGGCTTGGCCTTCTTTTTGGTGAAACGAGAACTGGTGCTGCTCTCTTCATACCTATTGATCTCGTCTTTCGAGATATCGAGAAGGTGACTGGGCACGAGGTTATCGAACCTGTCTTCAACTCTAAATAGTAAGGATTGAATTTAACATTGTCTCTATTCATATCCCTCCTGTGAAGCCTGAAATTTTACCTCTTACTATCGAGGATGTGATTTGCTGTAACTAGCACAAGAACGTGATAAATATACGTGATAAAAGTGAGGAAGTCAAAACTTTTCGGACTATGTTGACGAAGACTTACCATTTCTCAAGAACTCAAGGACATTGATATAGCCGAGCGTGCCTCCCGGTAAACTGAAAAAGTGGGATAATCACACTCCTTATATCAATGCCAGATGTATACAATAGACTATATACTACTAAATAATTCGATTAGGAATTGTAAATTCCTCCAGCCGTACTCGTAGATACCTAAAAAAAAGGCTCTAGGTAGCTTGAGTATCTTCTAGCTACTACGTCTGAAGTAGTTATAGATATATATAAAAATTAGTATTTATATAGTTATACTAGTAAAAGTACTAAAAAATTTAGTATATAGTATTTTTTTATATATTATAGTATAATCTATTAATAAATAATAATTAGAGAATATAAATTTTATTTATAATTAATAAATTTATGTATAGCTTTACCTCTTACTTATTAATTATTAAATTTTTAATATATAGGTTAACTTTGTCTAATTATAATTAAAAACTTTAATTTTAATCTTAAAAATCTTTATTTTATATAAAATTAAAAAAAAAAATCTTAAATATATATTTTTCTTACTATTATTAGACTATATAAATAAAAAATTTATTTTTAATAATATTATAGTTTAACTATAATAACTTTATAAGGATTAGGCTATATACTATAAAACTTTAAAATAAAATAATTTTTGTATTTATCTAATATATATTAAAATATTATAGATTATTATTATTACCTAGTCTTTACTATAGAAGTTAAAGTTAGTTTTTATAGTATTAGTCTTTACTATTATATAACTTTCCTAATAATATATATAATTATACTTTTTTTTTAATATTTATAAAGTAATTTATAAGAACTTTAAAAATATTAAATATTTATTACAGTTACTAGACAAAAGTTTAGCACAGCGTAGCACGTGCGTACCTAATACGAGATTGACGCCTCATCGTTTAAAACCACCTACTACCTAAAATTATATAGAAACTTGGGTTTTTTTATATATTTAAAGAGAATCGAGTTAATATTTAGTCTGCTAGCCTCGCGCGCGCCTACAAGCTTGAATCCTTCTTAGCATACTCAAGATGAGCTTGCGTATAAGCGTACCTGGTATACGCTGCTAGTACTCCTTCAACGCGCTGTAGAAGCCCTGTCAGATTGTATGGCCAATCTCACGGCATCAGCCAACAGCTAAGCGAGCCAATCAACAGATTCCAGGTCGACCTGGATTCTGTTGATAACCAACTGACTGCAACCATCCCACGTACGAGCTCACGCACGAGCTCAATTACGAGCTGGCCCATGGGCTGACTCGTAGGCTCGCGTTGATGGGTTGACGTTGATGAAGTGACGTTGGTGGCGATCGAGATGGTGATGGTGATCGCGATGGCGATCGATATCGCGCGTGCACCAGCGCGCGCCAAGAGCTCGGCGAGCAACCTCAACCTTTGCGAGAATCAACGCCAGCATCGCGCCGGCAGCTGGGCCAGCAAACCAGTGGAATCTTGATGCATCCAGACTCAGCTGAGGTGGGCGCCGACCCACGAACCGGCGCATCCCTTGCAGAGGCTCAAAGGACTCAAAGGCCCAACCCTTGCAGAGGCTCAACGCCAGCTGAGGCTCGCCCTGACAGAGGCTCGCCCTGACCGAGGCCTCGCCATCGCCGAGGTATCTGTCCGTACGTACCAACACGGAGTCACTGGCAAGGCCATCACGTGCGGAATCAGGGGTAGGAAGAAGCATAGGCCCTAGGGCCTATGCGCAGGAACATATATATACTACGTACTCCAACTACATACAAGAGATAGAATTGAATACCTTTTACTTACCTACTACGTACGCTAGCGTATACCCGCCTCTCTGCAAGCCTTTGCGGCAGACGAAGCCCCATCAACAGTATCAGCAGCTGAGAAACTGGAGGATATATAGAGGAGCGCGATGGCAGATAGAACCAAAAAAAAAAAAAAAAGAGAGCGCAATCAATCAATTCTTTGACTCAATCCAATCAATCTCATCAATCTCAGATTTTTCCCATTCTCGTGCTCGTAGCAGCCAATATCAAACTGCTATTCAAACCTCCTTAAATCTGACACAAGTAGCTTTACTTAAAACTACTTACTTAAGCTATAATATTAGCTTTCTAGTAAAATTTAGATAGTATAAATTAATTATAAGCCTCTATTTACTACTCTACTAGAAGATCTTATAATAATACCTATTGTACGTAGCTTAATAGCCTCATCTTTGCGTTAAGCCTTTGATGTTAGGGTGTTCATTTAACCGACGAACACGGTAATGTGCTACAGTCACGTTTCAACTCCAAACGTGACTTCAACTTCAAACCACTACAACTATGGCTACACAACGCCGATTTGGACAAGAGATAGATGGAAATGCCCGCAGAAAGCCAAATATTCGTCAGGAAACACGCGACCATATTATCAGGATAGTGCTGGCAGGTGCAGCGCAGAGCAAAGCTGCAGAGACTTTTGGGTGTACATGATTAGTTGTGAGCAAGTGTCAGATTTGATGGGTTTCTAGTGACGGTTTGCTGTCAATTGCACAAGGATGTAATAAATGTACGTGATAAAAGTCAAAACGCCAAAAGTTGATTGATTGATCTCTGCTCTTTCCGTCCGTTTCTCTGTCTGTGTGCTCCTCTAGATATCCTCGAGACTCTCTGCTTCAAAGCCTTTGCGCTAGCGTCGATTCCTCCGCGCACTCCGATTCGCCGTGTTTATCACGGTGATTTATCACGGTTTTGATCGAGTCTTTTTGTAAAGGGGTAGCTGGAAGGCAATAGTACTTACTATAGGCTACAGGAGATAGTAAAGGGATGACACGTATATTCAAGTAAAAGTCTTGATTGAAAAGTAAATAATACTTGCTAGACTCTTTCTGCAAGTAGGAGGCCCTTTATGCGCTAGCATAGCGCATCAGCCCCGCCCTAGGCTAGTACTATAGACATTAGTACAGTTAAGGTCCTAGAGGCCCTAGGGTACTAGAGACCTCGAGATCCCTATAATTTTAGGTATCTCTACTAAGACCCTTGTTATAGAGCCTCCCCCTCTAGCTAGGGTCCTTACTAGCCCTTTAAATTACAACCTTAATAAAAACCCTAAAACCTTTATAAGAAAAGAGGGAAAAGAGTATTTACGTTTCTTTTGTAACGTTTGTATACATTATACGCGTTTTGTTATTATTTTACTTATATATATTTCTTCTATTTACTTAATAATAAGTAAAAGATTATACCCTACTAATAATAGCAATTGTATTATAACAATAGGTAGGAGCTATATCTCCTAGTAACTAGTATAGTCTATATAGTAATAATAAAAATTTTATAATTATTTTACTCTATCTCTTTAATATTATTATATAGCTAAAACGTACATTTAACTTATAATTAATACTTGTAATAGAATAACAATAAATTATTATTATAGTCTACTACCTCTACTCTAAATTTATTAAAAAGAGTAATATATATAGTACTACGCCCTTTAAGTAGAGTAACCTTACTAGGTATACTAATAGGGTTACTCTATATACAATATATATACGTTACGTCTAAGATATTACTAGTTAAAAGGTTATCTATAATAAACTAGATAACTATTATTATAAGTATTATACTAATAATAACTATAGTAGCTACTCTATAGTAAGTTCTTTTAGTATACTCTAAGAGCTACTCTATAGCTAATATAAATAGGTTCCTATTAAGTTTAATAGGTATATAAACTATATATACTAGCTCTATACTTGTAAGGGAGTAATCCCTTTTATCTTTAAATTCTACCTATGTTAGTAAGTTTGCAACTTACTAACATATACTAATGTTAGTAAGTTTATACGAACTTACTAATATTAGCATATGTTAGTAAGTTTGTAACTTACTAACATAGTAAGTGTTAGTAAGTTT